>APFE030271223.1:7399-23344 GCA_000404065.3 Pinus taeda | reverse complement strand
AAGCCACAAAAATAACAATAGAGGGATTCTATGGGGCACAGTAATAAAAATATGGGGGCAATAGGGGCACAAAAATATTAAGAAGGGGTATAACTACAATAGTAATGGGGTAATCACTAGTATTATAGGGACCCAACATCCTAACAGCATTACTGCTCAGAAACATGTGGACAGAATGACAGATTTCTGTGACCTTCACAAGATCGATGTAGAGAATGTGGCAATGACACTCTTTGTACAAACATTTGAGGTGAAGTGAGGAAATGGTTCAGAGGTTTTCTGGCTACACGTATCGCTACCTTGGCCGACCTGCAAAGACAATTTTTAGGCCAGTGGGAAGTGAAAAAGAATCCTCTCCAAATTCTGGTTGAATATGAGCAAATCAAACGAAACGTTGGTGAGTCGGTCCAAGACTACTACATTAGATTCAATTCTGTTTATAATGAAATTCCTGATCATCTAAGGCCACCTATGGGGCTAGCCATGGTGAAGTTTCTGGATGGTTTTGATGTTGACATGGCTTATCGATTAAGAGAGAGAGAACTGGCCACAATGGAAGACATGCAGAAGATAGCGGTCAGCGTTGAAGAAAATCTATTGACCAAGAGGGCTAGAGCAAAGGCAAAAAAGAAGGTCACCGTAGAAGAAGAATCTTCCTTCGTAGATCAATTAGTTTGGAAGGTAGAGAAGATGCTTGAAAGGTTGAAACTTGACAAACCTGAGCCACAAGTTAGAAATCCTAACTTCCATGGCCAGCAACAGCCACAATATAGAATAAGGTAGAGAGATCAGCGAGCCCAAGAGTAGATAGCGCAGCAGCCAGTACAACCACCTTTGCAGCAAAATTTTGTGCATGGACCGGAGTCAGATGAGGATGGGAATATAATAGGTGAAGAAAACTAATTCTTTACTCCTGATGATTTACCTATTTATAATACCGAGGATGAGGAGTATGCAAAAAGTTGCAGATTTCATTCTAGCCAATGACACTGTTTTGGAGGAAGAATCAAATGAGTACCAAAGAGGCTATATGAATGCTTTGTTCGCCGAGCAGCAACAATATTCACTTAGAAACAGAGACGTGCCGGTTAAACCAATTCAGAAGAGGAAGGATGTTGAAGCATCAAAGAATGATTCATCAGTTACACAAAGGAAAGGAAAGGAGGCAGTTGATCTGGATAGCAGCAAATCACCATCAGCAGAAGAATCAAATCAGCCAATTGCATCGAAAGAAAAGGAAAGGAAAGAAATCCCAGTCAAAGAGGTAGAAAAGATTCCTGCTTTTAATTTAGAGAATGAAATTTCTAAATTGAAGGTATCCATTCTCTTGACTGAAATAATGAGGAACAGTAGTTATAGAAGTCAAGTGTCTAAAATTTTGAATTTTGACCCAATGTCTGACATGGTGAATGTCGAAGATGATAAACCCGAAATGATTTTTAGGCCAACATCAAATGGTGAGTCTCCTGATAATGATGTGCAACCTTTTTATATCAGTTTAAGATTGCATGATTTTGTGTTACATAATGCCATGTTCGATTCCGGAGCTTCTCATAATCTCATGCCCAAGGCTATCATGGATAAGCTGGGTTTGGAGATTACCCAGCAATACCATGATCTCTATTCGTTTGATTCCAGCAGAGTAAGATGTATCAGGATCATCAAAGATTTGGTTGTGAGTCTGGATCAACTCCCAATGAAGAATGTTTTGATGGATATTGTAGTAGCGGATATTCCTCCCAGGTTTGGCATGCTTCTTTCCAGGTCTTGGTTAGCAAAATTGAAAGGGACACCACAACTAGATTTCTGCTATGCGACGATTCCGTTGTTTGGCCAAATGAGGAAACTGTATCGGGAACAAAAAATGAAATACATGATTACAAGCAAGGAGAAACCAATAAATCATCCGATTAATTATGTACATACAAATTTAGAGTCTTTCATTTTGTATTCTGATAGTTTCAATGATATTGATATTCAGTTAGTAGAAGCAGATAATATTCTAGAAATAATAGAAAATTTTAGAGGAGTTTTAAAGAAAGAAGGACAAGAACAGTAGAACACCATTGAGCGATCAGTTGAAAGTAATGGACAGCAAGCAGACAAAGCATAGCAAACAGATTTTCAACACTTGCAGGAGGAGGAAGAAGGTTTGTGGACCATGGATTTCGATGGAGCAGTGGGAAATGATGGCGCTGGAATTGGGATTTGGGTACGCAGTCCTTTTTCCACCCTGAACAAAGTGCCTAGTAACGTGTGGGTGTGCTCTTACAAATTAGCTTTTGATTGTTCAAACAATGAAGCTGAGTATGAAGCTCTGATTGTTGGCCTAAAAATTCTAAGAAAACTGAATGCTAAGAGGATTGCAGTATATGGCGACTCGGAATTGGTGAATAAGCAGGTCAGAGGCGAATATCAAGCAAAGCATCCTCGGATGCGGGCTTACCGTAATGTAGTTCTAAACATCCTGAAATTATTTTCAGAATATACCTTGACATGTGTGCCTCGTATACAAAATAGCATTGTTGATGCTCTTGCTAAGGCAACAAGTAGTTTGAAGATCCCAATGAACTCCAACAATAAATTTGAAATCCATGTCAAGCATCGTTCAACTGTCCCACACAATCAAAGATATTGGCAAGTTTTCCAAGATGATGAGGAGATTGATGATTTTCTACAAAACAAAGGTAAGTTCAAAGAAACCTCAATTGATGTAGAAAATGATGATGGTAAAGATAGTGGGAAAGATGATGTGTAGATCAATCAAATGGATGTGTTGCAGCTAAAGAATAACGTTATTCCTAAAGGCTTGATACCTTTAGAAGAACTCTTTGATCAAGATGATGTAGCCCGCAAATCAACATTGCAGCCAACAGAGAAGGGTGTGGAAGAGGTCAATGTCGGAACAACGGCTAATCCTAAAATGGTAAAACTGTCTAAAGAATTGCCACAAAAGATCAAAGCCAAATATATCACTTTGTTGTCTTCATTTGTAGATGTGTTTTCTTGGGACTATTTTGACTTAAAGACATATGGTACCAATATAATTCAGCACACTATACCCATTAAGCCCAATCAGAAACCTTTTAGACAGAAGTTGAGGAGGCTAAATCCAAAGCTGCTACCATCAATTGAAAAGGAGATAAATAGGTTATACAAATCAGGAATCATTGTTCCCATCAGATTTTCGGATTGGATCTCTAATTTGGTACGCGTATGAAAGAAGACAGGTGAGATTCTCTTATGCATTGATTTTAGAAATCTTAATAAAGTTTTGTTGAAAGATAACTATCCACTGCCAAAAATGGACCATATACTTCAGTGAGTAGTGGGAGCATCTCGTATGTCACTACTTGATGGTTATTTTGGATATAACCAAGTTTCTGTCCATGAAGATGACCGAGACAAGAAAGCGTTCACCACTCCGTGGGGAACTTTTCATTACGCTAAAATCCCTTTCGGTTTGAAGAACGCGGGTGCCACATTTCAGCGTGCGATGGAATTGGGTTTCGCAAATGAGAAAGATGTCTTTTTGGTTGTGTACCTGGATGATTTGATGGTGTTTTCCAAATCTGATGAAGAACACATGTACCATCTAAAAACTGTATTTCAAAAGTGTAGAAAATATAGCCTATCACTGAATCCGAAAAAGAACTTGTTTGCCATAGAGGAAGGCAAACTACTCAGGCACATTATCTGAAAAGATGGCATTCGTATTGACCCAGCACGTGTACAAGTGATTCAGCAAATCGATCTACCCCAGAATAAGAAAGAGATTCAATCTTTCAATGGTAAAATGAATTTTTTATGCCGCCTTGTACCCAATCTTGTTGAACACCTAAGAGAGATTACAAACATGCTTAAGAAGGACAACCAAGTGAAATGGATGGAGGAGGATATAAAATCTTTCAATTTAGTCAAATTGGATCTTTCTTCAGCTCCAGTTATAGTCAGCCCGGACTACACTCTAGATTTTATATTGTTTTCATTCGCTTCAGAGCATACTATGGCAGTTGTGTTATTGCAGAAAAGAGATGATCACGAAAGACCCATTGTTTTTTTCAGTAGAGCTATAATAGATGTAGCCTTAAAATACAACATCATTGAGAAGCAAGCCCTTTCACTTGTGAAAGAATTGAAAGATTTTCGGGTATATATTCTGCATTCTCGCATTTTGGCTTATGTTCCTAATGCTGCTGTCAAAGATGTTTTAGTGCAGATAGATCTGGAAGGGAGACGAGGCAAGTGGATTGAAGCTTTCTTGGAATATGATGAGGAAATAAAGCCCACAAAGCTTTTTAAAGGATAGGGATTGGCAAAGTTAATGGCCGAGTCAAACTTTCACGCCTTAGACATAAATCTGATCGCTGCTATGTCCGATGGGAATGAGGAAGGATCGTCAATTCAGGTATCTGAAATGTTTGATCTTTCTCTGTGGTATTCAGATATCATATATGTGCTTAAAAATTTGTCACCACCACCCGGCATGACTAGAAACAAAGCTAGAACACTCAAATTGAAGGCTGCTAAGTTTTTCATTCTAAATTCTGCACTTTATTGGAGAGATCCCCGTGGCACTCTATTAAATTTCTTGGTGGAAAAAGAAGAAAAGAAGGTCATGGAGGATTTCCACGAAGGAGACTGTGGTGGTCACATTTTTTGGAAATCAACCACAAATAAAATCCTGAGAGCGGGATACTATTGGCCGACATTGTTTGCTGATGTATATAGGGTGGTCAAGAGCTGTCATAAGTGTCATATTTTTGAAGGGTGGCAGAAATTACAGCCTTTACCACTTAAGCCCATTGAGGTGAGTGCTCATTTTCAGCAATGGGGGTTGGATTTCATTGTTGAAATTCATCCCGCTTCTTCCAGTCAGCATAGATGGATCCTCACAGCGACAAATTATTTCACGAAATGGATCGAAGGAATTCCCACCAGAAAAGCTACAGATGCGGTAATTATTTCATTCCTTGAAAATAACATCTTGTCTCGCTTTGGTTGCCCGAATAAGTTAATCATTGATAATGCAACCACTTTCAAATCAAAAAGGATGGTAGAGTTTTTTCATAAATATAACATCATTTTGGGTCACTCAACTGCCTATCATCCACAAGGCAATGGATTAGTAGAGTCTTCTAATAAATCATTTGTCAACATCATCAAGAAGTTGCTGGAAATAAACGAGAAGAGTTGGCATAAGAGGTTGGTCAATGCACTTTGGGTAGATCGGGTCAGTCAGAAGAAATCCACTGGCACATCCCCGTTTGAGCTTGTTTATGGAGTTGATACAGTGTTTCCTACCTCTCTTGTAGCCCCGGTAGTCAAACTTCTTCAGGAGGCCGGTAGTGAAGATGATCCTATGTAGAGAAGGTTGAATAAAATGGTCCACTTACAGTAGGCCAGAGAAGAAGTTTTCCAAAACACATCCAAGTTGTAGGAGAAGATTAAGAAAATTTATGACAGAAAAGAAAAGGCAGACAAATTTCAGTTGGATGATGTGGTGCTGAAGTGGGATGCAAGCAATGAGGAAAAGGGTAAGCACGGTAAGTTCGAGAATATTTGGAAAGGTCCCTTCAGGATTGCAGCATATCGGGGTCAGAATGCCTTTCTTCTGAAGGAGATGAACAGGGAAGATTGTCCAGGAGGGCCGATTAATGGTCAGCTACTCAAGCGGTACCATTTCTGAGTTCTTGACGCTGCTTCCACTGTCACTGTAAATACCATTTTATTTCAGTTTGGTTAGAATTTGTCAAGTTAGTCGTTAATTCATTTCAATATCAAATTGGAGTTAGCTTTTCGGTCATTCTAGTTTCATAAATGAGTCAGAGTCTTGTGTTGTTTGTCGAAATAATGACTCCATAGCCCAATGGACGAAGGCACTGTCTAGCTCTTCCAGAGATCTACTGTTCTTGGCACCTCAAAGGAGCTACCATCCCCCATTGGAGCCAATGTTAGAGTCAGTCTTGTCAGTCCTCCATCAGATATCAAAACTCTTTTTGCATTTGATTTTTAGGTGTCTCGCTCCATTCACTGAGCTGCATTTCACTAGGGGCATGCCATAATCTCACGGAAGGTCTTGTCAGTCATTTCCCCTCATGTCTGGCACCTGCTGGTTTAGGTCTTTTCCTCAATGTTTATTAAAGTCCATGACAGTCACTGTTTGACCTTTTAATGGACAAGAGTCATTTTCAGTCATTAGGTCTAGGGATTAGATAAATTGGTCTTCAAACATGTCCAATAAAGCCATGCAGGTCAGAGGGAGACCCTTACAAAGTTATGATTTAAATATTTTCATCGTCATGTTGACAAATTACGACTGTTCTTCAAAACTCTATTTTGAAGAAAAGTCAAACACTGTGTCATTTGTGATAATTTTCAAAAAACAATTCGGTTGATCTCTTTAGGCGCAGTCATGGTTTCCTTGGCCAAATTCCATGTCAACAACCCCTACAAAAATGTGCCAAAAATTTCATCATTTTAGCTAAAAATTCAAAGGGAAAAGTGAAATACAGAGTTGCATTAAATCAGGAAAAAGTGCCAAAACAAAACATTATCAAAGTGAGTTTTGAAGAAACAAAAATCAAAACCATGACTCCAATGGCTTTATATAGAGTTTTCACAAGGAACAATGTCATTTTGCACACCAAGGATAGAGAGAAATCATTTCAAAGTGATTGTGAGTGCAAGCACGTGTTTTGAGCGAGGTTGGAGGAGTTTTCACAGGCGCGGCGCACAGGCAGAGGAGCGTGGCACACTGGGCGCTACCACGCAGTGTTAAATTAACACAGGCGCGACACACACAAACAGCACAACGCACAGCTAGAGGGGCGTAGGGTACACCCACAAATTTGCAACAAATCACCTTGAAACCCTAGAAATGGCCAGGTAGGGTCGACATCTCGGTTGCTCATATGATTTTGTGAACATGATGGTGGTTTATGGCCGTGTATAGTTGCAATAAAAACTCCTAAACCCTACCACCTGAAATCATCAAAACCATTGTTGTTAGGGTTGCAAATTCATTGTGTTTATGCCAAGGTTCCTCCTCCTTTTCATTTTTTCCCTTCTCTCCACAGTTCCCTTCCCCCCTATTCCATTTTTCCCTATGTTTTCCCTACCCTAAAACGTTACTAAAATCCTATTCCCTATCCCCTTCACTCACTTGTCAAATGTAAAACCCCAAAATCCTACCTTATAAAATCCCCAAACCCTCCCACATGTCCCTAAACAAAATTTCTCCCCATAACCCCTAATCCCATCATATTATTCCCCTTTCCTAACACTCCCTTTTACATTATTCCCCTTGGTGGCAGAGTTCATAACAACACATAGTTTCATACATCATCAAAGGGTAATCCAAGCACAGCCCATATACAACAGTCATGGCATCTGAGCATTCATCGAAGTATGAATTGGAAACCAAAAGTGATTCATCCTTGGAGGAACAGGCTCCTCGGAGACATCATAAAAGTGGCAAACATGTTAGGGATGAACCAACCACCCTTACAGAATTCTAGGCCTTCCCTCTTGCTATGTCATGTTTCTAGCATCTGTCATGTTTGGAGTTTTGTCAAAAGGTGGCTATTGTTCGAGTTCATCATGAGTTGGCCCGTCTTTTTGTGCTTCACTTACATGGAGATCACTCTATCTTAGCCAGTGTCACCTTCACACTAACACTTGAAACTGTCTCATTAGCAACCGGCATACCGAACTTTGGAGAACCATGGCACAAGAAACAGAAGGTTGATCGGTAGCATTATGAGCCATACATTAAGGCCCGTTTCTTGAGGCAGCTCAAAAGAGTCTTTCCATTCCGATACCTGAAAGCTGAATATGCTCCACTAATGAAGTTGATCATGAAATATTTCAGCTGTGAGGGGAGGTTCTCTCATTTATATGCCTATCACATCAGGTTGCTCATGCATTTTACCAGGGTACGGATGATGAACATCCCATATTTCATCTGCAGGAACATAGAGAGGATGAACACCTTCATGCAGCACAAAACCTCTCAGCAGCAACTTAACAATGTTTATCATTTCTCTCTTATTAAGATTTTGGTGGTTCATCAGCTGGGATTACAAGGCATTACTTGGGATGATTTCATCTCCCATGACCTCTTTATCACTTCACAGGTATTATGAGAGGTTGAACATGAGATAGGTGGTCCTTCTCATTAGTTTGAGCACCATGATACTGATACTATGTCGGTATTCATCACCTATCAGAGAGGCAGTAGACATTTGTTTGCAACAGCGAAGCGAGTGTTATCTCCACCTGGGGTGGAAGGGGCCTCGCTTCCGAAATCGGCAACACAGGTACAGGACAGGGGCAAGAGGCCCATGCATGACAAGGGGCCATCAGGTGAACGAGAGGCCGACTTCATCCTCATTCATGATGATGATACAGATGTGGAGAGTGCCAAACTTAGGAGGACCATCCAGGAGCAGCAAACAGAGATCCAAGCCTTGTCTCTCAGTTTGGAGAGGGCTAAGTGGATTATCAGGTATTTGGAGTAGAGGAACAAACAGATCAAAGGCCAGCATGAGATCATGGAGCTGCAAAACATCCGCGAGAATCACCAAGCTGCCCAACATAGGAGGATTGAGCTCACTCCATTAGAGCAAGAGATTAACAATGACCGAGAGTCTTGGCTCGAGCAGATCAACATCCACATTGAGAGACTACTAAAGAAGGCCGACAAGGACAAAATGTTATTGAGGCGGATGTTTTATCACTAAAGAGCACAGAACATGAGTTCAAAGGCTCAGATAAGGAATTTGAAGGTGAAATTGAGGAGAGCGACAAAAATAAAAAAGAGGCAAAAAGAGAAAGATCAGCTCTGAATCTTGGCTGAAGCCTCTGTGTCCTAGCATAACACTTCATAGAGAATCTCCAGCCCAATTTTCAAAAACATTGGGGCAATTTTGGTCATTTGACAAATTTTTGTGCACAAAACAAGGTTTTTCTCCCTGTGCGTTGTGCCACTGGCGTGATGCTTATGATAGGGAGCTCCAAATCATGAAAGGTTTGCATTTTTGGATTCATCATGAAAAATCATGACTGTTGGTGCATGGCCAAGAAGTTTGGGCAAGTTTTGAGTCCCCAGGAGGTCAAAAACACTCAAAAAATGACCTCTCTGCCCCTATTTTGACACACATGAAGCAGTCTTGGGAGATTGAAGTTTGGGAGGGGCAAATGAGCACCAAATTCTGAAATTCCACTTGGGTTGCAAAGTAGACAGGCAGGGCTTTCTAACAAGCACACTTGGGCACAATTTTGAATTTCATAGGTACCTCAAAATAGCCTCCAATGTGGCGCGGCGCATATAGTTTTGGGTGTGATGCACAAAGACCTAGAGGCCAAAATCACTTCCGCTCCGTGACATTTCGATTCGCGATTTTCTCCAAGTGGGCCCACTCATTTACACTAAATTTTTCTCGACACCTAAGGCAAAGTTTAAAAATTATTTTCACTAAAGGTAGGCTTCTATCCAAGTGGCAAAGGAAGGCGAGGAGTCACTCAAGCAATTTGTCATTTTTGTAATGCTGCACCTGTCACTAATGGTTGGCCTTCCATTTCCCAATGGAATAGTCTATTTATTGTATGTAAAACCATTTGCAAAGGGTTGGTTGTAATTTCTGGGAGACTGTGGGAGAGAAACTCAGCTACTCATTGTATATTTTGACAGAGAATTAATGAAAGGCAACAGCTCTGGTTCATGAGATTCATGTGGTGTGAGTGTAGTAAATGTATACTCTTTATGCTTCATATGTATTTCATTATGTTTCACAGTTCATTCATATTCATTTCCAATGAAATTTTCTAAGTAAGATAAGGTAGAATTCATGTCTATTGCTCTGCCTGTGGGAAAGTTTCACGTTCTTTGTTCTTCTTCTGTTGAAAAGGTTTCATGTATTTATGCCCTTTTCACCCTCCTAAACAATCTTTCCATTTCACATTATTTCAAATATAATTGCTAGACTTTCCTCCTGTCTTGCCTCATGAAGCAATCTGTGCCTTTGTGTTAAATTCTCTGCTCATACTGTTCGTTGGTCCCATACATCCCAGAAACTCAATCATTTATCAAAATTTTCCTCTTGTTTCCATATTTATTTACCTAGCCTAAAATCAATATTCATTCCAAGTCATCTCAGACCATATCGTTTATTTATTTACTGAGTGTGACCTAGAGAGAGCCCTCTCCTGTTCTGGTAGGGCTAGCTACCAGACTGAGCCTGGTTTGTGGTTACCCTGAATTTTGCTTTCCTTCAGCCTAGGACAGATTTAGGTGCTAACACCTGTCGCTATGTTTTAGTGAGCCTAACAACAATGAAACTCGCTTTTGTTCATATGGACAAGTTTTTCGCTATTGTTTTAACAAGTTTAATGACAAAGATAACTCGGTCCTTTTCAGTTTTAGAGAATCTAAAAAGAGACAGAAAGGAAACTCTAGTAGTCCTTTTTCATAGTATAATCCCTTAAGTCCGAAAAAGTATAAAATAATACGAAAGGGATGACTTTTCCATTCACTTTAATGAGCTGAAAAAGAAAAGCGCTCGCTCTTTTTGTGTAATGATCCCTCAGGTCCAAAAAGATTAAAATATAGAGGAGGGATGGCACTTCCAATCACTTTAACGAGCTAGAGAGGCCAATTGCTCGGTAATCGTTTTATATTTTAGGAGTCTAAAAAGAGCTTAAAAGAGACTTGATTTTTGAGGAAGAGTGATATTTTCGGGTAGTAGCTAGTTCTAGGTAAGTTTGGAACTTTTCAATCACAGCAGTGTAAAGAAGGTGGCTAACAAAATCACTCATTGCAGCTATTCCTCAAAAGGGTAAACAATCAAGTGGAGGCGTATGATCGGCTAAAAAGTGGAGGTGATGGTAAGAACATGACCAAGGCTCAAGAGCTAATAGCAATGCAATCACAAAGGTTATTTACTGAAGGTGGGTTCATTTTTTAATGAGCTTGAACTTTGGGGGAACATATGCTCATTGCTAGGTTTATTTTTTAACAATCTTGAACTTCACGTAAAATTTCTCGTGCCATTCGTATAATAAGGATGTCTCTCATTGGTAGGTTCATTTTTTAGGGAGCTTTCCCGATGTGAAACTTTGCTCCAAAGCCTTTTGTATGCAAGCTAGGAATGACCAACTACTGTCCTATAGGTTAAAGAACTACTGAGGTTAGGTAGGATAGTTTTGTAGAAACATCTCCTTTACTTTGCCATCGTTGTCGGTCATGGAAAAGGTGAATGGTTGACCAAACCAATCACCTAACTAAAGCGGTTGAGGTTAGTAAAAACTACGGGGTTAGAGTTACGCTGGTCGCATTTCACTTGCATAAAAAAATTTTGCATGCCCCAGTATAAAGAAAAGTAAAGTTTCCAGGTCACCATACAAAATTTCTTAACTTAAAGAAAGGTTGTTTAGTCCGCGTAGCATCCAAAACACTTCCTTGGCTTTTATCCATCAAAATAGACAAAGGTGAATGGTGGGAGCTTCATATCACATAACCTTCAATGAGGAAATCCTATTCTAGACTGATCCCATTTTCTGAAATGGATGGGTGTGTCAAATTGGTCATATATCCTATGAGGAATCATATCTTATATCTGGGCTTTTCCTGTCGAAGCAGGCCAGGGTGCGTGCCCTCTGGGTTTAGTCACATTCACCGAATCACTTACGATCATCAAGTGGATGGACTAGAGGTTGATGAGACATTCCTTATACAAAAGACTAGTTAGGGATGGCATTTGACTAGTAGCCATGTTTGAACCAAGGAATGAAAGCTGGTCAATGAGTTGGACCATTCTGCCTTCATACGGTAAACACAATACTTGAAAGAGTGAGGAAACAATAGCTCCCATGCTATAAATGTAGTCATGCCCAAGGAGTAGATTGTAATCTAGAGGCCCTTGGACTACCATCACATTTAGATGAACAATTTTCCTTCTCAAAATTATAGGAAAATTTGGAAGGATCCCTAACAGTCGACTGGTTCCTTTATTGAAGCCTGAAAGATTTCGAATCTCAGGTAGAAGCGATGGTCAACCAAGTGCTTTCCAAGAAGTTGAGGAAAGGATACTCATAGAATCCCCTTCATCTATGATAGTGTCAGCCATGATCATTCTGTAAGCTTGCACTATGATCTGGAATGGCACATTAGATGGTAAGCGGGGTCTCGCTAGTAGATTCCAATCAAAGGAAACAACTAGATTTCTTGGAGGAGGGACTGAATAAATGGCCAGATGAATCTCTTGAACTGAGGAACTTCCTTACTGCGATGAAGGAACAGGTAGATTACTCCCATGTTCATCTGATTCTGTGTTAAAAAAAAGAATTTGAACGGTGTCATTCTCATTCTCTTTGGAGACTGTATCATCTGAAGGAGAACCTTCTGAATGCAAGACTAGGTCGACTGCCATCTTGACCTGTTGATTTTGGTCTGGTATGGAATCAGAGGTTTTATTTTCAATGATAGGAATTTCGACCGACAACAGAGGTGTGCCAGTCAGATTTTCAACTAGCGATAGACTTGGCAAGAGTTTCTTGTATCCAGGACGAATTCGCTACGGTGAAGCAGGATAGTTATCCAAGACTCTTTTAGCTTCGCCCAAGAAAGGACAGCAGTGGAGGGCATGATCACCTTCACACAGCCTACAAGGAAATTTAGATCTTCCTTTCTATCCATTGACTTCATTTTCACTAGTTGATGGTGTACTCTCAACATGATCGATAGAGGTTGAAGACACCGGATTGTGAAAACAGGGAGACCAGTCCCTGAAGATCCATGGCATGCAAGGACAATCTCAATGATAGTGGTCTCCTTTGCAAATGACACATGGATATTTAGGTTTCAATGGTGCAGTGTGTGGATTTTCGCTAGACGATGTACAGTTGCCCCCTTTTGTCGTTGGCTTCTTCTTCTTCTCAGTAACATGTGTTACTAGTTTCACCAAGCGAAGAGGAAGAAGGAGAGGGAGAAACAAACGAAGTAGAAGGTGGGGGAACAACTCCAGCATCATCTGGTTGCTAATTTTATTGCTCAGGAATTACGGTGTTTTGAACGAAAGAGGTCGAGAAAAGCCATACTGGCAAGCCAATTGTCAATCCTGGAGGGGACAATGTAGCCATGTAAGGGGCACCAATATCTCCCCAAGAAGAGAAAGGACTAGGATTCCCCCCAAGGGGAAATCCTTGATTGGTGGAATCCATTTTCTCAACCTAAGACCAATGAGGGAACAGTGATGTTATTTCAAATTAAAATAAATTTTATGATGCTTTGACACAACTTGCTTTTTCAAATTTTAAGAGTTGAGAAAAAGTTAAAGATGACTCTAGTCGCCTTCGATTTTTAATGAGCCTGAAGTGACAAGTGCTCAGATGGACCTTTTCTTTTAAGGAGTATGAAAAGGAACGAAAGTTACTACTCTAGAATTCTAGACAAAAGGATTACCAAACAAATCACAAAACTGCAATATACTTTTATGTATGGCAGTCAATCTTCCCGAATGTTGTGTTTAGTGCATTACGATCGATAGGGCGTCATACATGGATTCCTAAGGATAAAGGATATAGCCTATTGTGGTCTCCCAATATATAATCGATGGCACATGGGAGCACAAGTCCATTTTGGCACTTGTCATATCAAAGAGGAGGAATCACCCAACCTATGATGAAATCGATAGTTACCAGGCTTTACGATGCCGGAATACATCTCTAGCCTAGACTTCTAGATGTTGTGCGTTAGGTTCCAAAGCGTTTTTATGTTCATTAAGGTTTATTTTACAGTTGATATTCCTTAAGAAGTTTTCCTTTCAAGGTTCACCATGTGATGTAGATATAAAATTCCTAAATATGCAATCTAAGATGATAAACAATCGTTTATTTTACTTTAGCAATGAAAATCCTAGCTACTAAGGAAAGAAGAGTAAAATTCTTTCAACATAGAGCAGAGAGCACACACTAAATGCACTTTTCCTAAATCAATTTCCGCATGCAGTCTAAATGCAAATGCACATGCATGTATTTGTTTTTTATTTTCCTTAATGTGAGAATGAAAAAAAGAAAACTAAGTATAGACCTGAACTACTTTTCCTCAAAGCAAAATTTTAGCAAATTCTTTTCAAAAATGGAAGGAAGACTAAGACGACACTTTCAATTTCGAAAGGAAAATTGTTTTCGACACTTCAAATAATTGATAACTCAAATCAAATACAATGGAAAAAGTGTAATCGACTATCTAAAAGAGGAAGACTTTACGACACTCTTTTCTTGACGGAAAACGACAGTTGCGACACTTTGAAATCAAAAGGCGACAGTTCGATTAAGCTACTATTCACAAAGGAAGATTGTAAATGATGAAAAATACATTCAAAAGCATTCAAAATTCCTTATCAATGGAGGCTAAATAATTTAAAGGAAGAAGGTTTCAATAGTGATATACTGATCATAAACAACAAAACCACTGAATAGAGCTTAAAACAATGAAGAAAAAACCAAAATATGGAGGTAGAAATAGTCTCACTCAATCATCGCACTTGTCCTTAAGGGAAATAGGGATGCATCTTACCTGTAGCGCATGGGAGGTGCGATGCATCCAGACTACCAATGAGAGATAGTGAAATGATCTAGGGATGAGACTGAGCTTGATTTTCACTCACAGTTTTTAACTAAGTTCAACGATTTAGGCTGAGCTTATGATAAGCAATAAACACAAAGTATAGGTGCTGATCTAATGAGGTTATTGTTGGCATTATGGCACATGTTTGGTAGGTTTGATGCTATGGCATAGGTGTTGTCCTTGATGGCAACTCACTCTAGTGACAGATCTCAGTTTAGTGTTTCAAAATGAAGGAAAAAGATATATATGTAGGTTCACCTTAACAAATCCGCGTATACATGCGGGTTAGATGTTCCAAAGTCGCGTATGTGTATACACACACCTTCATGCAAAGGAAAGCGCGTACATGTGGGAGAACTTATTTTTGGTCCATGGTATTTTGTCCTTGGTATTTGAACCTATGGTTTTTGACCATGGTATCTCGTCTAATGTGTTAATCCCAAGTATTGGGTCCTTGGTATTGATTTGTTATGGTTTTGTGTCGTGGTATTGTGAAAGGCAATACTATAAAAGAGAAATAAGATCATTGAGCAAAGATCATTTGAATATCTGATATCATGCTAGATCTGGAACTTTGGTGATTGGGTTATGGTGCAGATTCGAATCTGAATGAGGGAGGAACTTGAGCGCAAGAAAAGGGATAATTTATCTTGATGGGTCAAAATCTTAAGGCTTGAATAGTGGTATCTCTATATGATTTTGATCTGTGATATGAGGCGCACGCTTGATCTATAAATCTGATAATCTGGGTTAACTAATGTCTGAATGTTTGAAAGAATGAATTATCCTTTTATAGATTTGTATGAAGGTTCAGTGAAGCGAAGTTGCATATACACACTGTTTTTGCTAGTTAAAGTAGCGTATACGCAGGTCGGCCTTGACACAGAAGCATATGCACGCAGGTTTCTGAATAGTGAAGTAGCGTACATCTCTTGATTTATGTTCTAGCTCCTTCTGTTTATTGCTGCAGTGTTCTGCGTTCAGAAGTGGTGTGTGAATACTGTTACTGTGATCTGGGTACAGTTGTCAGAGAAGTGTTTATTTTGATTCAGTTTTGATTGGTGAAAAGGTGATTGGTTGATGCAGAAATTCTTCATGTTTGATTGATGTTATTTGTGGATCCAGTCTGAAAATTAATGAAACATGGTCCCTAAAAGAAAAGAGAAGGTTGCAGCCTTCTACAAGTAGGAGCCTGCGTACTAGTATCCCAGCTAGTACAAGAACTAAGGGGGTTGTAGCTCCCTTCCAGAGAAGCTGGAGAACGAGAGAGGGTTGTAGCTCTCTGCAAGTAGCAGCCTACGTACTGGTAAAGGACT
>APFE030271205.1:86122-97199 GCA_000404065.3 Pinus taeda | reverse complement strand
CTCAGCCTCTAGAGTGAGGGAAGAAGTAACCAACAATCAATATGAAGCCTCCTCCACATGCATGTTTGACTTTGCTAGGGAAACACCAACAACCATGAAAATAGTAGTAGAATTCAATACCAAGCCGTGATTCTCCCTCCCTCCTTCTGAGTGTTAATTAATCTCCATACATTTTCCACATGCCTCTTTTGGCTTGAACGTCATTTCTTTGGCTTTGACACCAATGGAAACATCTCAATAGAATCAATATTGAACAAATCTAGACCACCAATGTTCTTATCTCCTGAGTGCCTCCCTGACAACAACGCCAAAATGTTGGGTGAATTTATTTACGTTAAATTCAATACATATATTTGTCAATCCAAAAGCATAAACTTAGAGGCACTGCATTGTATGTGTGGAGGTATGGAAACTAATGATTATGCTATCTAACTACTAGAATGGGAATTATATCATGTATGAGAGGTTGGTCTCTAGACAATAGACTCATGTACATTTTATTTTTTTAATGATGGCCAAGTTTTTAAAGGCTATCTCTAAGCCCTGCCTTCAATAGATATTTCCTCTACACTTAGCAACAATCTGGAAAAAAATAATATTGTAGAGAATTATGCTCAACTGGGTACTTGTTGCAGAGCCTTCACATGTCATAGCCCGTTAAATAACTTCTCATTTTTAGACATCAATCAATGTGCAAAGTTACAATGCACTTTTGTTTCCTTTAGTGGACAAGCTTACAGAATGCAATAAGAAACCTAACTATGGTGACCACTAGGCATCCAATGCATATCCCTCTCCCTAGTGACTAAGGTATTTCATACCCAAAGAATGAATATGTTTACACAATCACAAGAGGTTACAATGCCTCAGTAAGAGCCTTCAGTGATCAGTTTCAGCCATGTAATCTTAAAAAAAAAAAATTGGAACAGGGCACAAATAATTAGGCATCCAAAAGAATACAAGCCATCACCCCATGCACATTACTACCTATACCAAATCAACAAAATGCAATCTAAATCACAATTGTATAACTATCACAACAATACAAGCCCAAATTCATAGAATGAAGACTATTATGTTTAATATAATGTGTTATATGTCACCTAGGTCCACATTACAGAAAATAGGGTTAATCATTATGTTAAATGTGAAATGTTATCTTTATCGGAATATATCTATATACCAGATACAAAATATATTATCTAAAAGATAGATCTCTAAGTCATAAGTCATCAACATACATTTGATCCACGCGTTATCAATATGTCAAAAAGTTGGTATCATGAAACAAACCTACGCATTAAATATGAAGACCACAAATATGTTCTAGGCTCGAAGTAAGTAAACTAACAAGACAAGCTTCACTTGCAGAACCTATCGAACATGGCACACACATTAGAAATACCTATAGAACATGCCAACCAACAACATTTCCCTATGAAAAGAAATTCAAATCACACCATATCAAGTACACAATGCATACAAGAAATTAACAACAATCTTTTATTATCAAGCCACATATAACATTGACATGAACATGCACAAGAGCACTCCATTGGTCCAACAAGATCATATTTATAGTATTAAAACAATATTCAACCTCGTTGACCTGACCTAGAGGGTGACATTAAGGGAGTAGAGGGCTCAATAGATGGGGAACCCTAGCCACCTCTGCCCTCTAGTTTGGATTGGTGCCTCCATCTACCTAGTTTGTGTTCTTGCAACCTTCTCTTCTATTGTCCATTGGTGCAAACCTCTTTGGCATGCTTTGTGTGGCTTGATGTGGGGTCTTTTGTGGGCTTGCTGCTTTTGTTGATCCTTGTTATGGGTTTTGTTCTTCGTTTCTCTTCTTGTATGGTCGTTATCGATGAGCCTCTATCTCTTCTATTCTTTGCTAGTGGGTCTTCCTATGTTGGTTGCTTGGATGGTTTGGAAATGTTTTTTGTTCCAATGTGGTCTGGCTATTGCGTCTCCATTGAGGTTTTCTCTCGTCAACCTGGCATCGTCGTTCTCCATTTTCAATGTCGTCATTGCACTATGTTCCCGAGGGTTTCCCCAGGGGAATTTTGGTTTTTAGTGGTTGTACAATCCATTTTAAGATGTTGAGGTTTTGCCTCGCCTTTCTTGCCTATTTGGAGCTGTTGTCAGCTTCTAGGGTTTTGTTTTGCAAGGTTTTTCTTGTGCAAATCCCTAGGGTCAATATTCTGATGATGTAGTTTCTATGTTGGGGAGTTGGTTTATTTGTGCCCTTATTGCCTATTTGCAAGGCTTTTTGGCCTTGTAATATGATATCGGGTTTTGATAGTTCGACTTAAATTTTTGATATATGTTTGTTTCTTAGCAATGTAATCTCTTTGAGAGAGATGGTTTTTGTATGTCGTTTGCTATGTTTCTCTTTTCCTCTAGTGAGTTAAATTTATCATTAGTTCTTTGCCATGAGGTGAAAGCTTTCAACATATGAAGAATGTAATTTTGTTTTTCTTTCATAATGAACAAAATTATGGATGTTTTTATACGAGAAAAAACAAAAACAAAACAAACAAACTTGACCCAGAGGTCAGACTTTAGTTTTGTACATTACAAAAATACATGGAAACAATGCTAACATCCATAACCTAAACTCAGTAAGATGCGGGCAGTCTAACAACCCCCATATGCATTTAGAATAATGAAATAACAAAACACCAAATTTGAGAGGGTGCAACCACGTTCTGGTTCAACACATTTGATACATGAAACCCTTAATCTTGGCCATATCTTGTTGTGGGTGACCACCAATATAGAACACCAACGAAACAGTTGTTGTTGACTATGGGTTCGACCTAATAGATGGGAGAGCATCTCGAAGGTGTCACTGAAAAGACCCATGTGCTCATTTTGAATCTATGGGCACGAGCCTTTGCCAACCACGAAGTGTGGTTGTAGACCTACTTCATAACCTTCATTAGTGGCCCCAATCAAGATTAGTCCATTAAATGCATTCAAAACCATAGAATTTTAACAAGAGATAATTTTTTACTGTAAAATCCCTTTTTAATCATAGTTTTCTTTAACATACACAATGGATGACTGTATATGGGTAAAAATGAGGGTTTAAAGAGGTCCAAATGGTCAACAGACAGTGAGGATATGATCAATTTTGAGCCTCAACAATTCACTTCGTGTGAGGATTCTAAAGGCATTAATGAAGATGATAATTTTTTTTCTCCAAGTGAGGATTTTAAAGATGTTGATGAGAATGATGAATTTCCTCCAAGTGAGCATTTAAACGACATTGATGGGGTTGATGAAGAATTTTTTTCAAACGAGGATTTTAAAAGCACTGATGAGGATGATGAATTTCATCCAAGCGAGAATTTTAAAGGAATTGATGAGAATGATGAAGAATTTCCTCCAAGTGAGGATTTTAAAGGAACTAATGAGGATGATGAAGTATTTCCTCCGGGTGAGGATTTTAAAGGCATTGATGTCAAATGATGAGGAATTTCTTCCAAGCAAGGAATTTAAAGGCGTTCATGAAGATGATAAAGATTTCTCAAAGAGAGGATTTTAAGGGCACTAATGAAAATAATGAAGATGATTATGATGAGGGTGCATAATTTCTTCTCGGTGGGATTTTTAAAGGCACTAGTGGGGATGATGATGATTTGTCTTCAAGTGAGGATTCTAAAGGCACTGATGATGATGTTGTTGATGATCAAGGCATTCCTCTTAAAGAACAATTTAATGGCACTGATAGTGTTAAGAGTGATGATTATTTTCCTTCATGTGAATATTTTCATGGCAAATCCAATGGAAAAGGTGAGGATGGTATTCATTTTTCTATTGATTTTCATATTCCTCTTATCAATGAGACTACTAATGAAGCTAATGATGGGCCTAGGAATGACGATCATATTCTATTCATTTAGATGTAGCAATTCAAGGCAATCGACATTAACTTCTTAGGTCTCGTGATGATGTTGAGTATGATTATAGTAGGATAATATTCCTCCTAGTTATGAAGAAATTGTTTGTAGTGGGAAGGATGAAATGATGGAAACATTATAAACAAATATTGTGTCTAGGACTACAAATAGACCTTTTTATATCAATTCTTACAGTGTGCTTGAAAGGTATAGACTATGTATGCCTTGGAGAATAGGAATATATATTTGTCAATGAATAAAAGCATGAAAAAATCTTATTTAGTGGGGGGCATAATATCTACTAAGTTATATTATTATTATCCCATTGGGAGTATTTTATTCTATAGAAAGGATTTCAAAAAATTTCACTCAATTGGTATTCTTAACCTATCAAGGATCCAACCAAGATTGGAAAAAGGTCCTACATTCTTTTAAAAGTACATCATAGATGAGAGAGTGGGCCATTAATAACACTACATTGTTATGAATGCATAATTTTTATTCCAAATATGGAGTGTATGTCCAATAGAGAGACTATGTATTCCAAATAATTTCTTGAGATGAGAAATCTACAACTTATACAAAGAATATGTTGGAGGTCTTGAAGGAAATAGTAATTTCATTACATACGCATATTTACAACGATATGGAAGAAACAATTCAACAATGTTTGTATTCCACAGAAGTCAAGGATGTAGGTTTGGAGGGAAATTTTCGTTATGTGAGTTATAAGATGAGCATTTGTATCATTATATATTTTTAGTGAAAGGTCATGGATTCATCTAATAGTGAAGTTTTTATTTCTGCAACATCATCTTGTTCATGCACCTCTTCTATTAATATTGGTGAATATTATGGAAATGCATTTAATGTGAATAAAGAGTCATATTTTTCATCTATTAAGGAGTTCGATGATAGTGCAAACAATGACATTGAACATCATGATCAAGAAAGCACTTAATTGAAGAACTTTGAAAGCACCACTAATGAAGGAGAGCAATATGATGGTGATCATTCTTCTCAATAATTTAGTGTTAACATCAACGATAAGAAAAATACTCAAAATATAGCTCCAATTGAAGATTCAATGATAGATTAAATAACTACGATTATAATTTTCCTCCAAGTGATGATTTTAATGAAAGTGAGAAAGGATATTTCAGTGATAGCATTGGTGTAGAGGAGAAAGAAGGTGATGGTGTTAATAATGATGAAGATTTGTCTTGAACAATAGAAATAAAAGGATCCAATGACGATGAACAAGATATTTTCCTTCAACAAAGACTTTCAAGACACTAATAATGAAAATTTTCCTCCAGCAATAAAATTCAAAGGCTCGATAAATATGATGAAGAATTTCCTCCAAGTGGGGATTTGAAAGGCACTAATGAGGATGATGAAAAATTTTCTCCAAGTGACGATTTTAAAGGCATTGGTGAAGATGATGAATACTTTCCTCCAAGCGGCGATTTTAAAGGAATTGATGAGGATGAAAAATTTCCTCCAAATAAGGATTTCAAAAGCATTGATGAAATTATGAATTTCCTCCAAGCGAGGATTTTAAAGCCACTGATGAGGATGATGAAGAATTTCCTCCAAGCCACTAGATTTTTATGTTGCTATTGTTTCATGTTTCTACACATATTCTAAGTGTCCATGTTCCTTTCCAAGTGTCGTTGGATCATCAAGAGTAACAATAGTGCACTTTAGATTCATAGTACACTTTCTAGTCACAAAACGACACTTTTTTGTGGCAGCTACACATACTTGGTCTGTTATAATTAGTAAGTGTTTGTGAACTGGCATTTTTATGTATACTTCTTAGTTTTCAAGGTTTCACCCTTCAAGACTTACACAAATTTCCAACTTTGCAAGCTTGCCTTCTAGGCCATGAGGAGCACACAACACACTCCCAAGGCTTAGTGGAGACCTTATTGTTAGTTGTTGTTGCGCCTTGTACCCAAGAGGCTTCTCTCCAATGCACAACACACTCGTAGTCCACAAACCCTTCTCCTTGTTACTTGTTTTTACACCCTGCGCCAAGCCTAGCACTTGTCTCCCAGTTGAGGACACAATGCACTCTCACTAGGCAGCAAGGCCTTCCCTTATGCCTTTTTTCTGCGCCCTACACCGTCCTTGTGGCCTTGGATCTCCCTTTCAAGTGCACAACACATATTCAGTGAACAATCATGTTGGTTGTCCCTTGATGCTATACCCTACACCCATCAGGCCTCCTTCTCCCCAGTTGAGTGCACAACGCATTATCAGCGATCATTTAAGCCCCTCCTTACCTCTTACAAGTGTACCCTACGCCCAAAAAGCATCTATCTCCCCTTGGCATTCTATTGCAATAATTAAAGAAAATAAAAAATGCATGAAGCATGATACAATAGGAGATTTTTGGGCTAATGTTTGCTTGCCATGAGTGATTTACATCTACAAGTGTCCAATGAAGCATGGCAAATATATGTGAGGAGATCTGACAAGAAATGTTGATCAAGGAAGCATCCTAAAAACAAAGGCACTATGTTGCGACAGTTGAAAGAACAATGGATCCCGATGACCAAAGTGATTCATGAAGACTCCAAGATATTTAGTGCAACGGGCAAGACAAAATGAGACTTCGAAACCGAGATGCGGTCTAGAAAAAAAATTGTGCAATCGCTATGAAATTATTATGTAACGCATGTTTCCATTTTATTGTTTTGTCACTAGGAAATTATTTCATAGTGCCTTTTAAAAATTATGTAGTGCGAATTTCGGGAATGTGAACCGACTCGACTCTATGCAAAATCGACTTTCTATAGCCTTGACTTGTTCCCTGACGCAGGGAATGATCCCACTCACCTTTCTTTGTCAAGGATTTCATGCTAACTCAAAGCTAATGGCCAAAAATCCAATCTAAAGGGCGTGACAACATTCGAAATAGGGGTACTTTGTTTCACCGCTTAGTTCACAATAACTACCTCACATTCCCACTCTTGAACACCGTGGCACATTCCTTTGCGGATTGTGAGACCATTTCAACAAGAATGCACAACATATATGAACAAACCACAACAATTAAGGCTTCACTGCTCGAATTCTTAGTGTAATTTGGTTGAACAAGAATAGACATTCATAAATAAACAATGCATATGAATAAAATTACAATTAGCAACAGTTCATAAAAAGACAACGATTTGCTTCAAACACTAGATTTTGATTCAATTCAAAACCACACCAACTTACAGCCCCATTGGCCACTCAACTATGCCATTCATATAGAAAACACTTCATTTTTCATACAGAAGGAAAGCACAACGATTTGCAACCTATAGGACTGCAAGTTCACATAGAACAATGAGTCCTATCTTCTCCTCTTCCTCTCATTTTTCTTTCAAGCACTCGTTCTCTTTAAAAAGAAAAAACTAGCATGGGACAACCAAGATTCATAAGAGATGAATCGTTTCATATTCTCTACAAAACAAAGGAAACTAAAAAAAACCATACTTACAACAAAAAATATCTCATTCACTTATTAAAAGATCAAAACTCCTCATAAATTAAAACATTCAAAATTTCTAAGCAAATATTTCCCCCCAGCATTGCCATGTGACCATCCCATCTCATTAACAAGCTTTTGTCCAATATTCATCAAATTTTGTGCTTCGCCTATGCGCCTACATAAGGCTTCCCAGGAAAAAAAAAATTATGAGCTCCTACTCATAAGGTCTTTGACATAATAACATGTTTTCTGTAGAACTGCAACACTCATCCAAATAGAATCTTCAATTGGGCAACCTTTCCACTTCACCAAGTATTCCAAATATTCCCAGCCTCTAGTCTTCTTTGTAACCTTTGTCTCCAAAATCATTTCAACTTCCAATGTTTTTTCCATAGGCATTTGTTTTACCCACTGTTGCTCATTGGCGTCACCACGGTTTGTGTTTGTAGATGAGTTTTTGTCACCAGCTAGATAAGGATACAAGTCACTCACATTGAAAATTGGTGAAATACCTATGCCTATCGGTAACTCCGGTTCATAATCATTTGCATAAAAATTGTGAAGTATCTTGCATGGACCTATCTTCTTCATCTTAAGTTTATTTTACTCCCCTCTTGGAAACCTTCCTTTCTCAGGTGAACTAAGGCCATGTCTCCCACCTCAAATTTCACTTCTTTTCTTTTTAAATTTGTTTTTTTATTATATTTGGAGTTGTCTTGTAACCTCTGCTTAGCTTGCTCATGTAACTAACTTATTGCTACTACAAAATCTTCTCCTTCAACACTTATTCGTTCCATTTTTCCCAAATCTCGCAGCTCACAAACTCCCCTAGGATGTATGCCATGCAAAATTTGAAATGGACTTTTCCCTGTGCTCATATTTGGTGAACCATTATATGCAAACTATTAGCTCTGCTACATATTTTGACATTTTGAGGGTCAAATGCAAGCTTGGCCGTATGGTTCATATTCAAAAGAGGACTCGCACCAGTCATCTTTCTCCTTCTCTTTCACTCCGCTTACACCCTCATCACCCTGCTACCTCTGTTTTTCCTCTAAAACCTTGCATAAACTCGTGTTCCCTCAGGCCCCCAAGCCCGGAGCCTAAACCATCATGTAACCATGTCCACATGACCCCGCGCTCCCGTGACCCCTCCCCACCTTTAAATCGTAGTCGTTAACTCTCCCCGCCGATCCAATGGCTCTGTTCATGTTAGATAAAGCGACCTGCGCAATCAAATACCCACCATTCAATCGCATCCGCCACGATCGGACGACATCTGCTTCCCCCGCACCATAACGTAGCGGCGCGTTAACGCGCGATGGAGGGCAGTTTTCGTCCTTTCCCCGCCGCCACGCGCCACCCTCTGAATGGTATTGCACGCCATTGTACTTTTACCACCATAGGCCCTAAAGCGGTGTGATCAATACCGCCTACCGCCGAAACTGCTATTCTCGCCCATTAACCCCCGCGCGTCTCCTCCGCCCGATGACCATTGGATCTACCCACCCGAGATCCAATGGCTCACAATCATCTTGCTCTTGCTTCCTCCCGATACCTTCCGCCAAGCGCTCCCCGCCGTCTATCCGCTTGATCCAATGGTTGATTTCCTTCCTCCGTCCTGCTTGTACATCCGCCATGTAGTCCACTTGCCCTGATCATTTTGTGCGCCCGAAAGGACGAAGGTGACCAGTTACCAGTACCCAGTGCATTTGCTCCTCAACCACTGCATTCCACGAACAACATGGCCGAGAGGGAAAAAGACAGAGCTCGAGCAACCGCATTTAACAGTTATGGAATTTCGTTCTACACGGCACTCCACCTGCCCAAGAAGGACAACACAGTACAGGAAAGGATCAAATTCGTCCGCTACCACAAGCCACCGCACTCAGAAGTTCTACCAGGCAGTTAAAGCAGTTGGTGGTCAATTATGACCCCTCCATACCTAGAACGGTCGAGTGCCTTTGTAATGAAACTCTATATATACCCAGAAACCAGATGTAATCAAGGTTGATGGTTGTTGTTTTGATGTAAGGTTCAACTCCTGGAGACTATAACTACTTTGATACTTGCAGTGTCTCGTCTTCATTTTCAACTAATACAAGCTTCTTTTGTTGTTAATTGCTTACTTTCCATTCCTATTCTGTTCTAGGTTGTGCCTGTTATGCAATTTCCTTGAACTCTTGATGTTTAGCATTAGAGGAGTTGTCATCCTACCTATGTGTTAAAATCTTTGTATGTATCAGTGAATGTGTTATTCAAGTTTCTTTTCACCTAATGCCAAAGAGTTGTCATCCTATCTGTGCATTAGGGAATTAGATTTGCAGACCTCTTTACTGGTTGTAGACGACCATCACAAGGTCTTGTGCATCTGCTGGTGTGGTCATTATTCTCCATATTCACCCAATCCTTAAACTGTGAGTAATTGGTGGTCTAAAGCCTTGTAGTCTGGGGGTGTTCATGTCTAGAGTCAAGCAAAGTAGGAGTGGTTATCTGGCTTGAACAAGCATCATTCTTTCCATTCATCCATCTGCAACATTAAGTTGAATTTGTAATGTCCCGAGCATCTCCAAGCTACAACCTAGGAGAGTTTCTTGGGGTGATAACACAAACTTTGCTTGAGCTAACACACGATCTCATTGCTTGGGATGATCACCCGCAAAGTTGTTGAAAATAATACTGAGAGGGGGGGTGAATCAGTATTATCTAGTCCTTTTAACAATTCTTCCTTATTTATACTTTGAATTATTTTTGCATATCAGTACCATAAAACAATGAACAAGAAAAACAAACAGTCACATCAAAGAACACCAGATATAAGGTGGAAACCCAATGTGGGTGAAAACCACCTGCTGCAATATGTCTCTATCTTCTTTCAAATTAGAAACTCCTTTTACAATGGTCTTGTACTGGTGCAGTCCTTTACCAGCACGCAGGCTGTAACCTGAAGAGAGCTACAACTCTCTCTCGTTTTCCAGTCTCTCCTCGAAGGGAGCTACAACCCCCTATTTCTTTTCTTTCAAGGACCACTTTTCATAAATTTTCAAACTGGATCCATAAATATCAAATGATCATCAAGTACCAGTAAATCACCCAGATAACCAGATCCACAATAACAGAAAACTAAACCCAGAACACCTTCTGTGGCGTCTCCTGCGGCGCCTCCTGCGGCGTCTCCTACGGCGCCTCCACACTTCCGCAGCTGCAGCGCTCGAGAAATCACCCTTCACAGATTCGCTTTCCACTTCACTTTCATATAGATCGAGCTTTTGAAACAATAACCCAATATTTCAGATCTTAAGATATTCAACCCAAAAACATACCCAAGTCAAATGATCTCCTTTGCTTTATATAGGCAAGCTCTTCCTCAAATCATGGACCAATACCACGGGCCAAAACCATAACAAACCAATACCATCAAATCAATACTAGGGATCAACACGTCTGTCGAGATGCCATGGTCCAAAAACCATAGGTTCAAATTCCAAGGACTAACTACCATGGACCAAAGGTAAGTTTTCCCACATGAAATAACTTTTCTCTGCATAAAATTCCGTGAACTTTTCTCCACATGAAATAAACTTTTATAAACTTTTCTCTGCATAAAATTCCGTGAACTTTTCTCCTGCGTACTTCTTAATTCTCATCATATTGAGAGCCATGCATGGGTTTTTCCATCAAG
>APFE030271205.1:51664-86035 GCA_000404065.3 Pinus taeda | reverse complement strand
CCATGCCATGGGTGTTGCCATCAAGTACAACATCTGTAACATATAACCATACCAGAAACATAATGCCAACAAAAGCTTCGCAATAGGTTCAATAGACTTTTGTTCTTATATTTGGAGTTGTTGTCTTGTAACCTTTGCTTAACTTGCTCATGTGACTCACTTATTGCTACTGCAAAATCTTCTCCTTTAGCACTTCTTTGTTCCATTTTTCCCAAATCTCGCAGCTCACAAACTCCCCTAAGATGCATTCCATACAAAATCTGAAATGGACTTTTCCCTGTGCTCCTATTTGGCGAACCATTATATGCAAACTTTGCTTGAGCTAATACATGATCTCACTGCTTGGGATGATCACTCGCAAAGCTTCGCAATAGGTCCCATAGACTTTTGTTCACCACTTCAATATGTCCATCAGGCTGTGGATGATAAGTTGAGCTGAATTTTAGCTCCGTTCCAAGTTTCTTCCACAAGGTTCTCCAAAAATGCCCTGTAAACTTCGTGTCCCTATCAGAAATTATACTCTTTGGCAAACCATCTCATTGAAAAACAAGTTAGCCACGTGTCACTAGTTGTGTAACATAGAATAAAATGAGCCATCTTTGTAAATTTATTCACAACTACAAGTATTGAGTCATTACCTCGTTGAGTCTTTGGAAAACCCAAAACAAAATCCATACTCATTGTGTCCCATGGTATACTGGGAATGGAGAAAGGAGTATATAGTCCAGTGTTTTGGCTCCCTCCTTTCGCATGCCAACACACCCTACACCTACTCATATATTTTTGCACATTCGCTCTCGTCTTTGGCCAGAAATAGAAATGGTCTAGCTACCCAAGTGTCTTATCAACACCAAAATGTTTGGCCAACCCTCCATTGTGCTTCTCTTGTATCAAATTCTATTTCATAGAATAATTGGGAATATATAGTCAGTTGTTCTTAAGTAACAAACCATCCAACAACATGAACTATTTTCATGGGTTGCTATCTCTATTCATAGGATTCTTGCATGCATCAAAAGCTTCTTGAAAATCAACATCAATTTCATACAAATCCTTCAAATAGTCTAATCCTAAAACCTGCACTTGACTCTCTTGCATGATCAAACTTCTCCTACTTAAAGCATCGACTACCTTGTTTGCTTGTCCACTTATATGCTTCAAAACAACTTTGAAGCTCTATAGAAATTCAACCCACGTAGTGTGCTTATGGTTCAACTTGTGTTGTTGCATTATATATTGTAATGCAAAATTATTAGAGAACAGAACAAACTCCTTGTGCATTAAACAATGCCTCCAATGCTTAAGGTTGAATCACAACATAGAACTCTTTGTTAGAAGAAGAGTATTTATGTTTTGAGTCACTTAACTTCTCGCTGAAATATGGAACAGGTTTATCTTCTTGGCTCAGTAAAGTGCCAATAGTTGTCCCACTGGCATCACATCTTAATTAGAAAAGCTTATTAAAGTCATGCAACTTCAACATTGGTTTCTTAGTGATCTTCTTCTTCAATAGCTGAAAATTTTTCTCTGTTGTTGTTGTCCAACAAAATGGTTATTTGTCCTCCTTGATTGTATCTATGATATGTGTGCAAATACCTTTGAATTTCTTGATAAACTTCTGATAGAAGTTGGCTAAGCCATGAAATATTCCAACTTCGAAAATGCTCTTGGGTGAAGGTCAATTCACAATTGCCTCTATTTTCTCTGGATCCATTTTCAGTCCATCTTTGGAAATGACAAAACCTAAGTATACTAACCCAGGTTTCATGAAAGTGCATTTCCAGAATATATCTCACATGTATGCGGTGCTCTTCTTTAGTTTGACTGAAAATCAAAATATCATCCAAGTAAACAATGACAAACTTACTAATGAACTCCTTCAATACTTTGTTCATCAACCAGATGAATGTACTGGGTGTATTTTTTCAATCCAAATGGCATAACCAACCATTCATACAACCCATCATTGGTCTTGAATGTTGTCTTCCACTTGTCCCCTTCTCTTATCCATATTTGATAGTAATTGATAATGAAATAAATATTTGAAAAGTAACCTACTCCACTCAAACAATCCATCATATCATCCATTTGTGGCAATGGAAATTTGTACCTAATCGTGATCTTCTTGATTTCTTTGGAATCAATACACATCCTCCACTCTCCATCCTTGTTTAGACATAGTACAACAGGCACAGTTCATGGACTCAAGCTCTCCCTTATCAACCCTTTGTCCAAAACCTCCTAAACTTGCTTCCTTATTTCTTCATTTTCGTTGGGTGTCATTCGATATGCAACCTTATTTGGAAGGCTTGCTCCTGGTATCAAATATATATGGTCAATGATGCTTCTTTTGGGTGGCTACTTGCTTGGAAAATCATCTACTACAATATCATTAAATTCATGCAACATTTCATGAATTTCAACAGGTAAATCTGCAATTTCAGTGTGCAAGAGTATTACCTTTGGTTCACAAATTACCACATAGTTGACCTCCTCTTTCTCCATTTGCTGCAGAAATTCTTTACCACTTAACAACAGTGCTTTAGGGTTGCTTCTCTCAGTTGCACTTTCTTCCTTCAACGATACAAGGGTATGTTTGATACGATCCTTTTCAAACTTCTAGCAATTGCTCGCTCCATCATGTATCACTTTCATGTCGAACTGCCACAGTCGACCTAAAAGGATGTGGCAGAGATCCATTGGAAATATATCACAAATTACCTTGTCCTTATATCTGCCTATCTAGAAATCAAATTTACTATGTTCATTCACTAACAATTGATGTCCCTTTTGCAACCATGATAATTTGTATGGTGTTGGGTGTTTAATCCTCTCCAATCCTAGTTTTTCCACCATTTCTAAGGAAACAAGATTATCAGTGCTTTTGTTTCCAATCACCACCTTGCAACACTTCCCCTTTGCTTTACACAGTCTTAAACAAGGATTTTCTTTGGGTTGGTTCAATAGTTTCTTTGGCTAGCTTCAACAAGACCTTATTCATCATTAATGCCTCTCTGGTTTTCAACATATTTTTTGCCTCAGGTGTTTGCGCTTTTGTTGCTTCTGGTTGAACTATATGTGCACCATGTTGTCCAGCATTCTCATTCTCTAGACACTCAAAAGATCTTTGACCAATTTTGCCACATCTGTAGCACCAGTAAGCAGAATTTCTTCCTCTTCCTCTACCTCTCTAGTAAGGTCTTCCTCCTTTGGTGCCACCTTCTTTCTCTAATTGCCCTTGTTGTTTTGAGTTGCTTGCATCATTATTTTGAGTTTGAATCTTTCCTCTTCCAGTTGATTGTCCTTTTCCTCTATCAAAACCACGCTCTCTACCTGAGTTCTATTTTCTTTTTATCTTTTCTTCTGCCTTCAAGGCATAGTGGTATGCTTCTTCCATGGTCCTTGGAGAAAGCATGTTGATTTCATCCTGAATATCCATTCTTAAGCCATTAATATACCTTGTTTTCTTTTCTAGGGTGTCTTCCACATAACCTTCTCTAAAGCTAACTCTGTAAAATTCTTTGGTATATTCTTTTACTATCAGTGACCTTTGATTGAGGTTTTGCATCTACCTGTAAAGAGTTAACTGGTAATCTTTTGGTAAGAATTTATCCTTCATCTTTGCCACCATTCTATCCCAAATTTTGATCAATGGCTTATTCATCCTCCTCCTTTAAGCCTGCACAGTGTGACCTTTCAACCTTGTTACTGCAAACTTTACCCTTTTGTCATCGTCCATCTCTTCATATTCAAAATACTTGTCCAACCCATTAATCCAATCAAACAAATTTCCAGCTGGTAGGCTGACATCATAGGTAGACAATTCAGATTTTGGTATTGAACTTGAGCCTAATAATGACCTCCGAATAACTTGACTTCTGGAGGTTCCTCAGCAAGTGTTTCTCCTTCTTCCTCAACTTCTTCTTCAGGCTCACTAATATCTCCATCCTCATGTTCTTGTTGTCTCCCTACCTCCATGGCCTCTAAACGAGCCTACAACTTCCTTATCTCTTCTCTCAGTTTTGGATTACCCATAGGTTTGCCTCCTCAACCTCGTGCTCTTCTTGCTCACATAGCCATCTTCTCACTCTAAAACCACAAATTGTTGCAATGGGAAAGCCAAAAGGAGACTTAGAAACCGAGACATAATCCGGGAAAAAATTGTGTGCAATCACTATGAAATTATTTCGTAGCACCTGTTTTCCAATTTACTATTTTGTCCCTACAAAATTATTTCGTAACGCTCGTTAAAAATTATGTAGTGCGAATTTCGGGAAGGTGAAATGACTCGACTATCTATAAAATTGACTTTTTATGGCCTTGACTTAATCCCCGACACAGGGAATGATCCCACTCACCTTTCTTTGCCAAGGATTGCAAGCTAGCTCAAAGCTAATGACCATAAATCCAATCTAAAGGATGTGACAACATTCGAAACAGGGGTAATTTGTTTCACCACTCAGTTCACAGTAACTACCTCGTGTTCCCACTCCTAAACACTATGGCACATTCCTTTGCGGGTTGTGAGACCATTTCAACAAGAATGCACAAAATATATGAACAAACCACAACGATTAAGGCTTCAATGCTCATATTGTTAGTGTAATTCAGTTGAACAAGAACAAACTTTCATAAATAAACAACGCATATGAATAAAATTATGATTAGAAACAGTTCATAAGAAGACAACGATTTGATTCAAACACTAGATCTTGATTCAATTCAAAACCACATCAACTTATAGTCCCACTGGCCATTCAACTACACCATTCACATAGAAAACATTTCCATGTTCACACAAAAGGAAAGTACAATGATTTGCAACCTACAAGACTACAATTTCACAAAGAACAACGAGCCATCTCTTCTCCTCCTCCTCTTTTTTTCTTCCAAGCACTCGTTCTCTTTAAAAAGAAAAAACTAACACGGAACAACCAAGGGTCACAATAAATGAATTGTTTAGTCTTCTCTATAAAACATTAGCAAGCTTTTGTCCAGTCTTCATAAAATTGTGTGCTCCGTCTATGCACCTACATCAATCTCTCAAGACCCTCTGGAGGGTATATGGCAACAACAATGGAAGATCTATTATGATTAGTAAAGACAGTGGCAGTGTCATCACTTATCAAAGTAATTTATGTACAGGTCATCATGAGTCCAAGTCATCAATGTTGTTGACTTGTCATGTTGTCATCACAAGATGGTGTGGAAATTATGATGTAATTTTGGAAAATATTATAAATGTAAATATGTGGAAGTCCAAAAGTCATATATGGACAAAGGATCCACATGGAGAAGTCCAAAAGTCACATAGAATTCCAAAGGTCACATTAGAAGTCTAAGAGTCATGTGGAAGTTCAAGAGTCATGGGGATATGAAAGGTCATTTCTTTTGTTATAAAAGAGGCCTCATTACTCAAAGAGAAGCTTCTCCATCCAAGCATTAGAGAAGAAGATAGTTATTTTGGAGAACAAGTAGTGGATTAACGCTCAACTATTGGAGCTAGTGGTGTTCATTGTATTAATGTAGCTTGGAACTTTTGCCTAACATTTGAAGCTTATTGAGCCAACACATTTTCATGCATATATCATGAATGTTTTAGGACTATTCTTGGATGATTGCAGTATATGTTAGCATTCATATGTACTAAAGAAATTGAACTATTTCGGTGGCTTTGGTGCTCATCTCATTTAATATGTTTTGTACTTGTTTTCATGATTGTTGCATCTATGTGAACTATTTCGCTTAATGACTAACATTCTTTCATATATATGTGTGTGTATGTCTTTATTAGATTAGTACAAATACTTCTCTTCTAAAGGCTCACTTTTTTTCCTTCCAGTAAAAGAACCTTGATACAAATTACAATTGAACATTTCACAGGACATACTTGCTCATTCAAAAGTACATGTGCATTGCTCCCTTATTCTAACAATTGCAGCGAAGACAAACCTTTAAGTAAATGGCAGTTGGGTCATCTTTCTAAATGGGGATCCTACACCAAATGGTGTGAGGACTAATTGAGACTTCATATCAGTGAGACCCCTTGTATGTTGGCGAGATCTAGCACCGTCAACATTCTAGAGGTAGGAGGGCAGCCTTTATATGGCTGATAGATCACCTCATTCAAACAACCAACCATCCATGCAAGGTAGTAACATTCTGAGTTCCACTCCAACTCACGTTCTTGAGATAGTGGATTCCTCTCATCAAAGTCTAGAACAAGCTTTTGAAGTTACTTACGATCAACTCCACACAATCCAGCCTTACTCGTCAATTTGCAAGAGTTCTCGGTTTACTCCTCGTCGCTACTATTTTACCTCATAAGCTAATAAAGAAATAAACAACTCACAATGGTGTATTGGTTTCTTCGGTGTAAGATTTGGTTATTGCAACCCTCGAAGAGTTAGTTGATTCTTCTAAAAGAACAAATCAACAAGGGTAACTTCCACCTATTGAGGAAGATTTAGACAATGAAGGGGAGGATTTTCAATTTTCTAACGAAGAACATCCATGACAAGGAGAACGACTGGATTATAACAAAGATTTGAATAGTGAGGGAGAAGACTCTTCAGATTAAAAAGGAGAAGAGGAGGAGGAAGAAAACATGGTTGATGAAAAGTTGGATTGGATGACCCAAGGGCCACTTTCTATTCCAAGAAATCTTCATCGTATGCCCAAAAACCCAGAAAAAACTGCTTTCAAAGTCTGATCCTGATAAGAAGACCAAAGCTAATGACCATATTGATAACTTCTACATGCATTTACGAACGCTTGAGTAACACTTTGACAACGTTGCTTGTAGACTTTTCCTGTACACTCTAGACGGTAGAGCGTCGGACTGATATCACAGTGTTCTGCCAAATTCAATCCACAACTGGAAGGAGTTTAAGAAACTATTTTTGGGTAAGTTTGTTGATGATAAGACTCCCGCCATGTTGTTAAAAGAGCTTGGGAATCTTACGATGGGGGACAAGGAAAGAGTTAATGATTTCAATCAAAGCTTTACCTGTTTACTAAACAAGTTCCCCATAGATGTTCAATTGCACGATTCAATAACCAAATATTATTATATAGTGGCCTTGCCTATAAATATCGTGTTCGTTAAAAGCGCTGCAAAGGATACACTGGCTTTGAACTTTATAGAAAAGATCGTTGTTGAAAAGGACTTGTGATCTATTGGAGCCATTGAAGATTATAAAGACTCCAAAGACAATAGTAAGAAAATTCAAGCCTCTTCTACTAAATCCAAAGAAAAGGATTCATTTGATATGGAAAGCTTGGTCAAGTCTTTGAAGTGACTCACTAACGAAGTATTTGAATTAAAAAGAAGGTCAAGTGAGGCATCTACCAGCACTAAGTCTTTAAATCCACCTTTCTTTAAGAACAACAACAATAACCAACCGACTAAGTTCGCTTAGAGCTCAAATTTGGTGTTCAATGTTGAAAGTTGGGCTATGGATAACTATTGTGCTTTCCATCAAGAGAAACATTCAGAGAAGACATGTCCCCAATGGAACCATAACATGAATGCTATGATGGCTTACTTTGTAGATACTTTATTAGAAAATGACCAATGTGAGCAGAGTAAAAAAGCAAATGAACCTATTGTTAGTGTCCTTTAGTCCCAATGATCAAATTTACTCTTTTCATATTGTTAATAGAGTTTTTGGTCAAATTATTATGTTTTCAAATAAAATTTGACATCTTTTGGTTGTCAAAAAGGTCCCAAGTCATTCTCTAGGTGTAATGCTACTCTCATGCCATGGTCATCAAGGTCAATAAATCAATTTCATGAGTCTTTGAGTCACCAAAGTCACTTTTTCCTTTATTAGAGGGTCATCATTAAAGCAACTGAAAGAAAGAGTCATGGTGTCATAAGTTTGATCATGAAAGTGTCATGAATGTCTTGTTGGTGTGTGATCATCATATCTCCATTTAGGGTCATATCATTCATCATCCAAAATTAGCAAGGTTTCATGAGAGTTAGCAAGTTAGGAAATAAAGGTTCTCAAAGGGAATCAAAGGTACATGTATATCACTTGTAAATATAATGTTTCCTATGGAAAAAATGATGTTGCAGTCAAATCACATCACTAGTCATTTTATAAAGGTACATATGATGTCATTCAACCACCAAGGCAAAAAATCGAGTTTCAAGCTAATAAAGGTAACCAAAGCATTCAAAAACTTCATTTCATCCTCCAAGAGCTCCTCTCTACCATCTTGCCTCATCATAGCCATCAGACCTTCGAAATTCCATCACCCATTGTTTTTTACATCAGCTTCCTACGTTTCTACTGCGCTTCTAAAGATTCACTGCGTTTTTAGGTTTGGAGGTCAAAGAAAGCAAACAAGGGCTCATTTCTCATGCAGCAAGCTTCAAACACTCTTGAACAAGTAAGTGAACCTTTCATCAACCCTCTAATGCAGTGTTTTCCATGTGAAAGTGATTAAATCCCCTCTCTGAGGGTTTATGTTGCATTTTTGCTGCGTTTTTTAATGGTCTTTGCTTCATTCCAAGGAGAAGTTCCCTAGTTTTATGCCCAAATACACTTGTATTTCGCTTGCGCTTTTGCTGTGTTTCTGGGTTTTCGCTGTGCTTTTCATGTTTTCCCCTTCTTCCCTCACACATTCTAAGAATTTTACTACCAAAGTATCCCTAACATCTACCCCTACCCCTAAAATTTTCCCTAACTCATATTCCCTCCATTTCCCTCCTTAAACTAGCTGCTCTGTTTCCCCTGTTTTGCAACCCTAGACCCCTACCCTTTCTCCTCTCAAACTAGGATTTTCAGTCAAGCAAAGCCAACAACATGGCCAGTGAAAAGAAGAAATACAACAAGGGGGGACAAATCTCAAGATATGAGCCAACTCATATGCAAGAGATCAATGCTTTAGAGTTCATCAAAAGGTCATTTGAACAAGTAGGCTACCTAGGGTTTTGTGAGAAAGTACAAGAGGTGGGTCAAGATATGACCCAACTCATATGCAAGAGATCAATGCTTTAGAGTTCATCAAGAGGTCATTTGAACAAGTAGGTTGCCTAGGGTTTTGTGAGAAAGTACAAGAGGTGGGCTACCGTTGTGAGTTGACTAGTCTATTTGCCACCAATTTCAAGAGGAACAAGACCACCATAGCAAGGATGGACTTCCTAGTCTCAGCAGAGGTTATAGCTTCAGCGACTAGTATCCCCAATCAAGGAGAAATTTGGTTGAAGGGGATGGATTTGGACATTGAAAACTACATAAGTGTTCCTGAAACCACAGCATAAGGAAACCCCATCTCATATCTTTCCTAGCAGGCAATTATTAGATAAATATACTCCTTTGATGAAGATGATTATGAAATATTTCACTTGTGAAGGCAGGTTCAACAAGTTATATCAATATCACATCTGGTTGTTGATGCATTTCATATCCATCAAACCACTAAACCTACCCAATTACTTGTTTAGAAGCCTAGTTAAGATCACTGAAAAGGTGCAGAATAAAGGGAAAGATCATCAAGCAAGCTTATTCCATCATGCTTTGATCAAAGTCATAGTTCTCCACCTGCTCACGCACGTCAATACGTCATGGGAAGCATTCTTGGAGGCAATTGTGCTCTTGCCTATCTCTCATCATTCCAAAAGCCTCAATACTCCTACATCATCTAGGCCATAAAGACCTGAGCCATCTAGCATACCATCAATGACAAAAAGGCAACCTAGGGCAGAGGTTTCACAAACATACAAGAAGGGTAAGAGGTTGGTTTTTTCCCCTGAGGTAGAAAGAGACATGCTTACCCCTACAACTATGACTAGGGCTCAAGCAAAAAGAGTGCCTAAGGAGGTTATTATTGAAGAAGTTCAAGTTGAATCCATGAGAGAGTAATCAACTAGGGATAGAGTTGATTCACCATTGCAGCATCATGAAGAGGTACCTCCTGAGGTAGATATGACTGATCATGGAGATAAGGCAGCAGAAGACATCATTAAAGAGCAGGAGGCACAGATCAAAGAGTTACAAGTTAACCTTTATTAAGCCAATTTCATGGTGGCTTTCTTGAAACAAGAGAATAGGCAACTGAAGCTAAGCCTAATGCAGTAAGGTAAATCACATGAAGATTCTCCCTCATCTAGCAGAGCAGATCTTTTGGTAGCCAAGGACAAGGGAAAAGCAATCATTGATGTAGAGCAAATGGAAGATACAAACCTTCAGAGACAATGAAGGAGACCTACAACAAGAGCAATGGCAAGGAAAGAACAACATGACCAAGAGCCATCTCGTCCTCAAGCACACAAAGACCCCAATGACCCCATAGCTGTTGGTTTTGAAGAGAACAAGGAGTATTGGCTTGAAAAGGTGAATGAACATTTAGAGAAGCTTTTGAAGAAGGCAATCAGAGATGTCACCATGCAGAGGAATATGGCTAGACATTATTATGCAAGGAACATGGTTTCTAGGGTTAAGGTCAAGAACATGAAGAGCAAACTCAAGAAAGCCCTTAAGAAGCTCAAGAAGAGGGGCAACCTTGACCTTCTAGTTGATACATCGTTAGTGGCCTAAATGCAGCTCAGAAAATAAGAAAAAGCAATAAAGGGTACTCTACAAAAACGCAACGTGTGCTCGTTGCGCTTTTTCCCAGACGCTGCAAATGAAGATTGGAAAGCATGTGGAGGTGGCTTTTGATTAGTACATTCCAGAAATATACTTGGGGTCACTTGACAGCTCATGAATTTTCAGAAAAAGGCTAAAAACCACCTATTTTTCACCCTTCTGCCACTGTTTTGGGTCACTCGTTGTGCTTCTGGAGTAGTTCTATTCTAATCGGTTTTGAGGTATCTTAGAGATGTATTTTTGGTGACTTGAAGCTTCAGAGGTGTAGTAGACATCCTAAGTTACATGTACCAGCCTTCAACAAAGTTTAAAGATCCCTCAAAGCCATCAAAACATCTTTGCCAATGTTCGCTACACTTCTGCAATCATTTGTTGTGCTTCTGTGGAGGAGGCTTGTTTATGCATTTTGATGGTCAAGGGTTGACCTTGGTAGATGTAATTTGTCTATCATTGATTTTACATGATGTAATTAAGCATTCTAGTGATGGTTAGAGTTGATTTCCTTGTAATTAAAGCTTTCAAAGTAAAATCAAATCAGTTAGTGTAAAAAGGGAATAGGTTTCTAACCTCCCTAGTTTTTGGCAATCGTTAGAGAAAATGATGTCATTAGTTCCTAGGAAGCAGGATTTGACCCCTCAAAGGGGGAATGTTGTTTTGCATCTATATGTAGTCAGAATGAACTCATATAGAGGGTTGGATATTGGAAACTCATGCTCTTGAACTAGTGTACTTGATATTCGCATAAATATATGCAGTTGCAGTTATTTTTGTGGGATTCTTGTGTTGTGATAGTGGCTCTATTTTTTCTTTTGTTTTCTTATATATTTGATTATTAGCATCCATCTACTTTCTTCTTATGCTTTATCTCGTGATTTTTAAACAGAAATCATCATTTTAATGCTCTATTTTGTTTGGGATTAGCATTCAATGTTTTCCTTCTGGATAAGTGAATTCATTCTTTTGTTCACTAAACTCCTACTACATTATCCTCACTACACTACAATGACAGATCATTTCGAGTCACTGATTGCACCTACCTTACCCCATCTTATGTCTGCAACTGACCTTTAGAATTTCCTGACCTAGTTTTGAGACCTAGTGCTCTTTATCCAACAAACCCTAATAAAAATCTACTGAGCCAATACCTAGCCTAAAATTCATATATTCTCTAGTCATTTCCATTGGTTGTGAGATTGTTTTAGAGAGAGCCCTCTCTGATTTGGTAGGGCTAGCTACTAAGTTGAAATTTGGTCTAAGGTTACCTCCTTGACTTCCTTTCTCAGCCTTGGGAAAACTAAGGAGAGCTAACACCTATTGTGGTTGACGAAATGTCGGGTGTTGGACATGCAATTAATGCATTCAATGTCATATATAACATTGATAAGCAAAGTGTTGACGAATCACTAACGAGTGAAGCTCCTCCTCAGTATTCAAAAGACCAATATAATCCGACAAGTAAAGCACCTATTTCTGAGCAAGAGCTTAAAAAGAAATTGTTGAGAAGGATTCTACCACCTCCCAATCCTGCTCATAGTTTGCAAAATAACCCTAGGAGTGCTCCCCCTTCTAAGAACACTTCCACCAACAATAAGAATAAGTCCATCACTCCTGACACTTCTAACAAAGCTACACCACCAGATACTTCATCACAGCATGTTAAGAATGAAGGTATTGATTATAATATTATTTAGGATATGAAAAGAGCTCGTGCCAATATTTCAATCTTTGAGCTTGCAAAGACAACAGAGTAACGTCAATTATTAATCCAAGCACTTCATCACAACCTCTGACAAGTAGTGAAGTTTCCGCTTCTCAAGTTGTGTCTGATAAGTCTCGTGATATTCTCGACACTCCCAAGAATAAAGATTCAAGTGATAAAGATTTTTTTTACTTTTATGCTACTACAAATTCTATTGCAGATAGCGATGATTTGTGACTAGTAGATAGTGGTGCCTCAAGGCACATGATGGGAGATCATGACAACTTCACAAGCTTAATGGAAAGGAGATTATCTCAAGATGTAGAACTTGGAGACAACAATAGTTATGCATTCAAAGGCACTGGGAAGACTTCTAGAGAGCTAGAATCAAGTTGAAACATTCATCTAAGCAACATATTATATGTACCAAGTTTGCAAAAAAATTTGGTTTCCATTTCATACTTGGAAGATAAGGGATATATAGTAGCATTTGTTGATGCCAAAGTTCTTGTATGGCTCAAGGGCTCTAGTATAGATTCTACTAGAATAATTGGAGTTGGTGAAAGAAGGTTGTATAGACTTTTGAAACGGCCTACTCAAGCACATGTATATAATGATATTAATCCATGTGAGCTTTGGCATAGAATATATGCTCACCTTCACTATAGATCTTTGGCTACTTTAAAACAAGTGGTTCCATGTATTCCAGATTTGCAAGTAGAACATGAAGGAGTATGTAAAGGATGTGCGCTTGGGAAGAATCTCAAGAAGCCTTTTTCAAACAATGAAAGTAGATCCAAGGAAATTCTAGATCTAGTCCATTCTTATGTATGCGGTCTGATGCCAGTAAATCTCTGGGAGGCTATTTGTACTATGTAACATTTATTGACGATTTCTCTCGCAAGACGTGGATTTACTTTATGAAGGTGAAGGATGAAGTCTTCGACAAGTTTTAGGAATTTAAGGCTAAAGTATAAAACTTGAAGAGAAAGAAGATCAAGATCTTGTGATCTGATAATGGAGGAGAATCCACCTCCAAGGAGATCGTGTTGAACAGTGGTTTTCATTGATGTCAACCCAAGCAACAGCCAGAAGAAGCCTCACCTTCGATGACAAAAATGATATGACAAATCATGGTTCTTGGGATGAAGATCATCTTCATCAGATTCCCCTCATCATGTTGATTCCAACGATAGTTTGTACACCTCATAATTCCTCACGGTTGAGAAGTTATGCCTCTTTAAAGATTGGAACCCCATTCAGTGGTCAAGAAACCCCAAAGGTGGTGCTATAAGCAATTTTATAATATCCAAGGAAATTAAAATTAAAAGGGACTATCCTAGTTAAAGTCAAAAAGGGGTTTCATTAATGATCAATTATCAAATAAAGTTGACCTTAATATCTATGGGATTTTTTGGCTCCAAAAAAAATTGAAATCTAAATTTTTCCTCCAAATGATCAAGTCCCCTAGCCCTTCTTAGAAGCCTCCACGTTCATTATAAAAAGAGGTTCATTCTCCCCACAAAGGAACGCATTTTTAACACTCATCTTGTGCAAATTTCTCTAAGTTGTCTCTACGGCCTTGAGTAGTCTAACATATCTAAGCAGAAGGTCGAAGTTCCGAAGGGTTTTTCGCTTAATGTTTATATCCTTTGGGTTATGGTTTTCACTGAGGTATTGAGCACATGCTGAGCCCATTCGACCATATTCTTTTGAGATTGATCAGGGCACATTATCTAAGGTTGTGTGTGGGTATGTTAGCCCTGTTCTGAAGCTACATACGTAGATATCCAAGGCTTGGATTCTACCCCCTTCATAAAGAGCTCTAAGCTTACAAATATATCTTTTGATCTAGTTTTTGTGGGACTCTTTGTGGCCATATTGATTAGTTCGTGGCATGATCTGAGACAACCAAACTGACCTATTTCAACTCTTCTTGAAGGTAGATTTGTGACTTATCTGAGGGTTTCACCTACGACCCTCCTGAGGCCCAATTTGACACACTTTTGAAGGTTATTCACAATTTTCTAAGGTAGGGTTATCAACAGAATTTTGGTCTGATGTCTCATAATTTATGAGGCTCTTCATGGATATATTACCTCTGATTTGAAGTTATATGTGCAATCATCTAAGGGTTGTATTTGGCATCCTTCCTTGGAAAACAAAAATATCCATCCAAATGAGACAATTTGTTGATAAGGCAAAATTTGCTAGAAAAAATTTGGGTTAATGCAGGGCTTATCTGAGGATTGCATCTACAAACTTCTACTGTGAGATAGCTCGACCTTTCCTAAAACAATTTGAAGTTATGAAGCCGATTTTGGGAATCTTCTTATGGCATGATATCTGAGAAGCATATTTGAGGTTCATTGTTGTCTTTGTGGCATCTTCTGAGGTTGAACTTGTTGGCACATCAAGGTACTTTTGTTTACCTTTCCTTGGTGATTTTCAATATGTTTAAAGGTTGATCCATGCCCTAAACTAAGGATTATTTTGGTAGTTGGGAGGAAGTACCACAAAACTGCTTAGGGCTTATCCATATCATAAATCCACGGGATTATTCTACCCTAGAACTAAAGGCAATCTAAGATCACCTTGTGCAGAACTTTGAAGAACAATCTAGGTGCTTTTCGAGGCATATACTTGCCATCTTCGCAGAGAGAAAGCAAATCATTTAAAATCACTCTGGTAGCATCTTTTTGTCACTACAAAAGGCTTGGATACAACAATCATCGTGAACCCTAATATGAATTTGGCTTAAGGGCATAATTGCTGTGATTTAAAGAGATATTGAATATATCAGGAGCAGTGATGAATAAGAAGAAGGATGTGCATAAACTATTGGGCCCCCAATAAAAGGACAATCAAGAACCAGTATCCTATCCCCAGGATAGATGAATTGATGGATGAACTGAAAGGGGCCAAATATTTTTCAAAGATTGATCTTCGTTCTGGCTATCATCAAATTCAAGTTCAGAAGCATGATATCCCAAAGACAGCTTTCAGGTGCCATTATGGACACTACAAGCTCTTGGTTATGTCATTTGGGCTAACCAATGGCCCCGCAACTTTCTAGTCACACATGAGCCATGTGTTCAATACACAATTGTGGAAGTACTTGTTGGTTTTCTTTGATGACATTGATCTGCGATAATGTTAGAAAATCAAAAAGGCAGAGTATTTTCTTATATTAACAATTACTTGTGATATTCTATTATTCTTATTAGCTTTCTTTATGTTCTTCTTAATCTTCTTCTCATCAAGCAATCATCAAATCAAAAACATAAAGAATAATGACACCAAAAGTAGGTACTCAACTAGGGGTAAAACACCTATGAAGGGAAAAACACAGTCAAACTCTTCATTAGTAGATTCAAATCAAATTGAGACAAACCAAGACCTTTGACTAGAGCAAAAGGCCTTCCTCACTCCACCAAGTCAGCCTTCCAAGTTGATTATGCAAACTTCAGTAGTCTCTTCCTGTTTATTAACTTCAACCCAGCTACAACACAAAATTTCGGCCCTTAGCTTCCAGAATTCCTGCCCTACTCCAAATCTGAAATTTCAGCCCTCCAACAACAACCTGGAAACTCGCATGTGTGGTAGAAGAGAGAGAAATTTAGCTTTCTTTTGCTTGACAAGTGTCTCCTTCTTTGCTAGGGTTTTCTCCTTCTCCTTAGATATTTCGCTCTCCTTTTCTTCTCCAGCAACTGTAGATTGAACTTGCTTGTCTTATTCTCCAAATGAGGTCGATTTGTTGCCTTTACATAGTGGATTCTAGCTCCCAATTAGGTTGATTTGTCCTTCTTTGAGATTGGCTTGGTGGAGGCCTATATGACCTAAATTATATAAAAATATTTTTTCTTTCATGACAAACAAAGCCCAAGAAGGGTATATTACATGATGACAATGACAAGGACTCTCGACATAAACCCTAGAAGCCTACAATGGAGGTTTTGACATATTAACCATTGACCCAAGCATAAAACACATGCTTTAATAAGTCAATTTCTTTTACAATAAAATTTATTTTTCTACATTACAATATGACTCAAATACAATTATGAAGACTGACACTAGTTACATTCTTCAACACTCCCTCTTAACTGGGGGGTATTCATAATTACATATATACATAGGTACATGGAAGATCTCAAAATATTGTGCTCTATGAAGAGTCACAACACACGCAGTGCTACATAACCAAGGTATTTAATCTGCGGGGACTAAGGTGTGTTCCAAGCTTTAACCACTCTAGGTACCATCAAGCTTTATCTCTAACACCAACCCAGGGATCTAGGCGTGTATCCAAGGTCGAAGCTCCAAGACCAATGCCACCCTCCCTACTTCAGGATCTAGACATCATCACAGGTCAACCAAATGTCCTCCCAAGTGTATTGTCGCCCCAAGAAGCTTCATCTCTCCATATAATCTAAAACAGATATGTCCATCAGTCCCAGCGTGCTTCAAAATGTTCAACCCTTTTATGGAGAGATTAACATGTACAATCACAATCCCAATTAGCAACAATCTTTCAAATATATATACAAGTTAACACAAACATCTTGGATCTTCAAATATATTGATGTTCCATTAGATCATCATCATATTATCCAAACACGTTTTGTTGGAAGCTTTCTTCTTCAACTTTTTTAGCAACACTCAACTTAGCCTCAACACTTCTTCTAAAAATATCCAAGTCTTGTTCCTAACTTTATCAATCATGAATAACCATTAGTAGTGCTTCAATTATTCTCTAATCTCAAACATCCTCATGGCCTTTTCATCAAGCCATTCACTTATCTTCAAGCTCCCTCTCAACTAGAGAGATACATATTTTCCTTTATCCAAGTCACTAGGAGACATGTCCATCAACTATCTTATTCTTCTAGTCACACAAGCTCTTCCTTTTGCATCAACAATTCATCGGAGACTTCATCATTCCTTAACAAGATCATATATACAAAATTCTTGCAGCTTCCTTTATCTATCATTGTCATCATCAAATCATCTTCAATCTTGAAGATTATGTACTTGCAAATCTTCAACAACAAGTACAACCGAGTAGAAGTATTCAAAATCATGAAGTTAATTATATCAAGATCATGTCATTATAAAGAAAGTGTCAAAACAATCAAAATCTTTAGACATCAAATAACTAAACCCGGTTACATTCATAATCAACAAGGGTTACAACTTTCACATACTAGATTTCAACAACTTGTTAGGGTTTTGTTACAAACCCTAGACTCCATAAATGAGACTTTCAAAGTTTTAGATATCAACAACGAAACCAAGTCAGCAATCATTACATCTAGGGATTCAGTATTATGCCCTAGAATTTATGTCAAACTCTACTAGAGTTTTGTCACAACCCCTAGATTTCATTAACAAAACTAAATCATGAATATCAATAATCAAGATAACATATTAGCATTTCATATATAGGGTTTCATTAATATTTTCTTATGTAAACCCTAGATGCAAACATCAAACTTCAAAAATTAGGTATACAACAATTTGATTAGACTAGGGTTTCAGTCATGCAGAAGCACATACACCTAGGTTTTCATTCCTATGATTGACTATCACAAGGGTTGTCATAAACCCTAATCACCAAAACCTAAAAATCTAGGGTTTTATCATATAGCCTAGACATCATCAACAAACCCTTAAAAGGTTAGGGTTTCAACAAACCCTATTAAGAGAGTAGGATTTCATCATAAGTTCAAACCCTAAGAGGACTAGGGTTTCATCATTATTGTTAGAGTACCTTAAGCACCAAAAGGCTAGGGTTTTACTGTAAACCCTAAGGTTAGGGTTTTATCAAAAGAAAATGATAAGAGATATTATGATAAGGGTTGGTGCAATCTAGCGATTAATCACCCTAATAAGAATCTTTATGATTCAAGACCCTATACATAAGAGAGTAATATAAAGCAAAGTTCAAATGAGAATGATCATACCTTTTGTATGAAGAAAATCTTGCAACAAATCTCGTACTCTAAGGTATACCTTGAGATGTTCTTTAACAAACCTTGTAGGGTATCTTCTTCTTTATAGGTCTTTCTCTGCAACATAGCTTCTTTCAAGATTCAAATCTTTCTTTTGAAGTCTTTCTTTTAATCTAGCCATAATCCTTATATATTTATGCAAGCTTTCCTACCAAGGAAAATACAAAAAAAAAGGGTCGAGTATGTAATACAAACAAATCTAAACTTATGGAGGAAATCAAAACATGAAAGAGGAAACAAAGTACACGATATTTATCTTTGATAAAATGGTGGAGACTTCCTCTTAATTTACATCACTTCAATTTTTCTTTAGAAATGTGTTCAACTCATCAAAATAATTCAAGAATTTTTAACAAGAGATATTAGATCTACGAGCTCTAGAAATCAAAACATAAAAGAAAAACTTTACAAAACAATAGACTAAGTAGAAGGATATGCAACGCGTAGTATCCCTAAAAGACTTAAGAAAATAAGTCTTTGACTTCGGGTTCTTTATCCTTGTTCTTCTTGCATGGAGCTTCAACTATTGCATGTTCCCTTTTTCTTTTTTTGTTCTTGTTACTAGGATTTTCAAGACATTGATTCTTATAATGTCCCATCTTATGACAATGATAACATCCTACTTTAAGATAAATCAATATTCTTCTTTGGCCCTTTAAACTTATTATTTCCTCCTTTTTTCTTATAGTGAGCAGAATATGCATTTGAAGTGTTGCCCTCATATTCTTCCTCCTTATTATTTGCAAAATGAGATGCGGGTTTTTTCTTGAATGCATGCATTCCACATTTCTTCAAATGATGGTGTCTCTTTCCAATTGCTAATGATTGATGCAAAGGAGCTCCATGATTTTGGTAGACCCATTAGAGTAGCAATCACAAGTTCTTTATCTGGTATGATTTCATCAGTAGCTTGGAGCTCATCTCTTATTCGGAAGATTCTCACAAAATATGAAGATATAATGTCATCTTTATTGTTCTTAGTTCATTCTTGAGACTAGCAACTATTCCAATGTACTTGATAGTGAATAATTTAGAGAGAACTTCATAGATCCCTTTTGCAGTTTCTATATTAGATATATAGGGAATTAGATTTCCCTTCACTCCATCTACAATTAGATTCATAGCCAAGATATTTGTTTCCTTGTATTTTTTTTTGTCTTGCATCATTTGTGGGCTGCTCCTTCACCTTTCCTTGAACAAAATCCAATATTTTGTGTTTTGCAAGGATGGGATCCATCCTCTTCTTCCATGCTTTATAGTTGGTGGCCCCTTATAGCTTATTTTCTGTCTTTATTGAAGTTGTCATAGATTTTCTAGAGATAGATTCTTCCTTTAATAAAACTTCTACTTATGATATTTGTCTTGAAACTTTTATTTGAGCCTTCCTTCTCTTAATAGACCTTCAAGTTGTCTTTTCCTTTCCTTCTTCACCTTAGCTTTTATACCATGTTAGAAAATCAAAAAGGCAAAAAGATTTTCTTATATTGACAATTACTTGTGATATTCTATTATTCTTATTAACTTTCTTTATGTTCTTCTTAATCTTCTTCTCATTAAGCAATTATCAAATCAAAAACATGAAGATCAATGACACCAGAAGTAGGCACTCAGTCAGGTCAGGGCTAAAACCCCTATGAAAAAGAAAACCCAATCAAACTCTTCCACTAGTAAATTCAAATCAAATTGAGACAAACCAAGACCTTTGAATAGACCAAAAGACCTTTCTCACTCCACCAAGTCAACCTTCCAATATGATTATGCAAAATTCAGTGGTTTCTTCTTGTCTATCAACTTCAACCCAGCTAAAACACAGAATTTCGGCCCCCAACTTCCATAATTTCGACCCTACTACAAATCTAAAATTTTGTCCCTCCAACAACAACCCAGAAACTGACACATATGGCAGAAGGGAGAGAAATTCAACTTTCTTTTGCTTGACAGGTGTCTCCTTCTTCACTAGGGTTTTCTCCTTCTCCTTAGATATTTCTCTCTTTTCTTCTCCAGCAACTATAGATCGAACTTGCTTGTCTTATTCTCCAAATAAGGTCGAGTTATTTCCTTTATATAGTGGATTCTTGCTCCTAATTAGGCCGACTTATCCTCTTTGAGGCTGACTTGGTTAAGGAGGCCTATATGACCTAAACTATATAATAATAATAAATTCTTTCATGATAAACAAAGCTCAAGAAGGGTCTATTACATGATGACAGTGACAAGGACTCTTGACATAAACCCTATAAGCCTACAATGGAGGCTTTGACCTATTAACCATTGACCCAACATGAAACCCATGCTTTAATAAGTCAATTTCTTTTACAACAAAATTTATTTTTCTTTCTTTTGACAAATACATTACATTATGACTCAAATACAATTATGAAGACCGACACTAGTTACATTCTTCAATAAGCAAGGCATTGGAGGACCATCTGATGCACTTGGACGAGGTTTTGGGGATTCTAGAAGAAAAGGAGTTATATGCAAAGGAGTCCAAGTGTGAGTTTGGCATGACAAAGATGCTCTACCTAGGGCATGTGATTGGGCATGATGGGGTTCAAGTACACCATGAGAAAATCTAGGCAATCATTGAGTGGCCCCACCCAAAGAACGCGATAGAGCTGAAAAGGTTCCTTGGTCTTTGTGCTTATTACAAGAAGTTTGTTAAGGGGTTCTCACACTTAATAGCTCTTACAGACCTCGCCAAGAAGGGAGCCTTTAGCTAGTCATAGAAAGCACAAGAAACATTTAAGAAGATGAAGGAGGTGATGAGTAGGTGCCCTATGCTTGCACTACTAGATTTCAACCAGCCATTTAAGCTAGAATGCGACGCTTCGGGGATGGTAATAGGAGTAGTCCTTATGCAAAATCATCACCCCATAGTGTTTGAGAGCCACAAACTTAGAGATTATGAGCGACATTATTCAATCTATGACAAAGAAATACTAGCCATTATGCATGCATTGACCAAATTCAAACAATATCTAGTGGGGAACAAGTTCAAAGTAAAGACAAATCATAACAACTTGAGGTTCCTCATGGAGCAGAAGAAAATAAGTGAGAGGCAACAAAATTGAATCAGTAAATTGCAGGCCTATGACTTCGAGATAGAGTACGTCAAAGGAAAAAAGAAATATAGTGGTCAATGCTCTTTTGAGGATGCCACCCACTCTCTCACTCATGGATATGACAGAATATTGGAAGTCATTGTTGCTTGTGGAGTACTCAAAAAATAAATTTGCCTGTGAGATCCATGAGGGGTTGATTCAGGATGACAGGGACCGAGTTTCAATGATATCATCTACTATAAGGATCAGATCTATCTAGTGCCAGAATCAAAGCTTAAAGAGAAAATTATGCAGGAAGCTCACAACCCACACTTAGCAGAACACCTGGAATACATAAATACCTACAAGCAAATTAGGGAGAGGTTCACTTGGAAGAGCCTCAAAATGGACATGTTGAGGTTCGTGAAGAAATGCAGGGCTTACCAGTAGAACAAAGTTGAACACATTCATCCAACTGGTTTACTGCATCCACTCCCTATCCTGGAGAAAAAATGGGAGAGCATTTCCATGGACTTTATCATTGGGTTACCTCCAATGTAGGGTAAAGATTGTATATATTTGGTGGTAGATCGACTCACAAAATTTGCTCGTTTCTTTGACATATCATCAAAATATTCAACATCGCAAGTGGTTAGGCTATTTTTCGAAGTCTTCATATTACATGGATTGTTGAAGACCATTGTCAATGATAGGGATAGTAGGTTCATGGGCCGCTTGTGGCAAGAGCTATCCAGACTTGTGGGGACTGAGATAACACCGAGCACTAGCTACAACCCACAGACTGATGGGTAGACAAAGATAGTCAACAAATGGTTGGAGGGCTATCTTCGGAATTCTGTAATCAGTCAGTGAAAGGCATACGTAAAGTGGTTGCATCTGGGAGAGCACTGCTACAACACCAATTTCCACATGTCCATCGACATGACTCCCTTCAAAACGTTATATGGGTATGACGCCCCAACAATTGTAGACAAGATATTTGGGGATAGTCGGGCACCTCTGGCCAAGGATTGGATTCAGAAAAGCCAAGATATTTTAAAGGTCCTCAAGGACAACTTACACAAGGATCAGAATCAACATAAATTATATGCAGATAGGCACAGAGTGGAGCACAGCTTTGAAGTGGGAGATATGGCGTACCTTTGTCTTCAACCCCACAAACAATCATCACTCAAAACAAAAGGGGCGGAAAATTTCAAACCCAAGTTCTATGGGCCATTCAGAATCTTGAGACGAGTAGGAGAAGTGGCCTATGAACTTGAGCTTCTTAAAGGATGTAAGATTCATGAGGATAGTTGATCTTGGTCACAGAGAAGATCCTAGAAATAAGGGATAGGAAGTTGTGGAGTAGGGCAATGAAGGTATACTTGGTAAAATGGAAGGATTTACTTGTGGAAGATGCCACCTGGGAAGGTGAGCAAGTGCTCAAACATCTTGAGTTGAAATTGCTTGAGGGCAAGCAATCTTGAGCGGGGAGGACTGTAATGTCCCCAACCGCTTATGAAGCTTATGATGGAGACCGCTAGTCTAACATGGTTCCCATAGGCTAAAGCGGGGAAAAATTTAATAAGGGGACTTAATTTGCCTAAGGAAACATTATAGAAGTGTAAAAGGTGAAAAGAGAACATTTCTTAGGCAAGTGAAAAGTCACTTGAAATTTATAAACTGAAAGTATTATAGAATAACTTTATAAAAGTTAAAAGGGTAAAATGGCGGCAAAAGTGGCCGTAAGTTTATAAAAGAGAAAAAAGTGAAGATACTTTCATTATTCTTTCACTTGCATTTTGAGAAAAGAAGTTCTTGGAGAGTTTTGGGAGAAAAAACTTAGAGATTAAGAAACCCTAGTCGCCATTCTGGTTTCGGTGTTGAAATTATACACTCTAACTGGTTCAAGGAGTGGAATCACACAGATTTCACCATTGTGTTTTCATGGAAAAAAAGACTGCGAGAAAGATTGGGCTTGAAGAGGTATTATCAGTTGATTTTAATTTTTGAGTTTGTAATTTCTAAATATATTTTCATAGGTGGGTTCTCAAGCCCAATCAAGGAAAGACCAAGCCAAATAAAATGAGCAATCTCAGCCACACTTCAAAGGGTTGAAATTCATGGAAGTGAGGTCGATTTTTCCACAGCCATAAGGAACGCATGCCCTATGGTTACCAGAGGTCAAAGTTCTGCTATTATAGGGGCGAGTTCCACTCCATTTAAAAGGATGAGTTTCTATCTCATTCCCTGGCCGAGTTTAAGCTATAAAGGGATCGATTTGTTGCTGTAAAAGAGGCCATATTTCCACCTATACTTTGTTGGTTGAATGCACTCCACAAGGGATTGAGCTTGAAGGGTTTTCTGAACTGCTTGGGACGCAATTCTGGAAGGAAAAGGGACGAGTTTACTACTTCCCAGTTGTTGCCTGAATCATTTCTTGTGGGTTGCATTTAACAGAGCCAAAGGGACATGATTCTCGCTTGCTGGAGCTGTGACTGAAGCACTGATATGCGCTGAATGTGTGGCCAAAATATCTGCCTGTAACTTGTTCCAAACTGGTACATCCTTTGGCTGAAGTGAACTGTGAGCTAAAGCCATCATAAACAGTGTATTTATATATCAGTTCTTGCTAGACACAAATCCGTTAGCGATTGGCTATATTCCTAGCTAGAATCTCTGTGTTTTGAAGGTAGATTACATACTAAAGCCTCTACTGAACATTAATACATGGTTGGTGGTATTCTGGTTTGATATCTTCATCTTCAGCTCATGCATTCTATTATACCACCGATACTCCAAATCCCTGCCTTCTTTATTTGCTGAAATCTTTGTATGTCAAAGATGTGTATGCTTTTAAATGTAATCTGAAGTGAATTTCAGTTATTTTCAAGTGGTTCTGCTTGTATATCTAGCATTGTTCATGTATTTGAGATCAAAATTGTAAACACGACACCCTATAACATATTGCTTGCAAACTGTTTGTGAAAAATTCTCAGTGAGCTACACCATCCAAACTCAAACAAACACAGTGATTATATGGGGTATTCGTAGGTGGAAATCTTACACCACATTTCACCATCACAAGCCCATACGAACTCCATTGCTCCTTATAAACCATTCACTCCACTGGGTCCACTCACCCTACATGAACATTGTCACAACCCAGGTTTCCCCAAGCCACCATACAAGAATCCATGCAACCCTATTGATCCAAATTGGATCCTTAAACACTCTTAAAGCTCCCTGAACTCTGTAAAACTCATACCGAAGTTTCAAAGTATTATGGATGTCGAAGCTTATCAAAAATTACCTCTGGACAATGGCAATTTGTGGCCAGCACGGAACAACAAGGACCCTCAGTCGAAGCACGCAAATCGTTGGTCCATGGTGACCGCCCGCTGGCACAAATTGACAAATAGGAGGTCAAATCCAAAAACAAAGGCAGTTTCTGATACGCAATTAGCACTAATCGCGTATTGTAGGGTGTCCCCCTTAGTGAAGGAAAGCCCCCAAGCGCTCGGTCACAAGGAAAAGCATAAAACCGTACGGGAATTGCCGATTCCGTCAAAAGGCGGGTCCCACGCTAAAACCGGCAGGATATCGAAAGGGCTTCAAGCAGTAAGCGGGTTTGACCGAGTCCTGCTCGATGCCATACACTGGGTGACACATGTCCAGCGGATGAGAGAGAAAACCACTCACATTGCGCGGGTAAAGGTCATGCTACTTAATTGCGCGATATGGACGGAGACCGTAGGATCTAGAGGCTCCAGACCAACAACGGAGAAATGATCCAATGGATGACCAAATTCGACAGGGAAATAGGCTGAGTCATATAAGATTTGAGGTCCGGCATGACCGATGAGTTGGCAAAGGAATCAGTTTTGCAGGCAATCTTGGAGCAACGGAAATAATGACCGTTCAAAGAGAACTGACACTCAGTTCGTGAGGAAACAAGTGGCCACCTCTCTATGAAGCGTTACATAGTGATGATAATGCAGAGCAGGGGAATTCAAGCGCACTGAGGCAGGAGATCCAGAGAGCCGGGAAGCGGAAACGAACAGTTAGGGAGCAGATTGGCTTTAAGCCACGAACAGACAGAGAGCAGAAAAAGCAGAGAAAGAGAAGCAGAAAGCTGAAAGACAAGAAAGAAGTGAACTGCAGAGAACAGAGAAGCCGAGCTGACCTGCAAAGCAAAGGCAGCATCGAGCAGACAGAGACAGAGAGAGTCCAAGAGTCTATGAACTCCAGAGAAGGCTTGAGAGGTTCAAGCAACTCTTTTGTGTATACCTGTCAGGTATTGAGTACCAAATTGGACTCATACCACTAAGGCCAGTTGAGGTCGAGATTCAGTAAGGGGAGTCTGTGTACTCTAGAGACTTGGGGAATCCAAGTACAATCCTACTGATCATCATCTGTTAAGTGAGACTCAAATTGAGCTCCTTATTGTAAAAACTCTACTTTAAGACAGAATAGAAAGGCCACCACTAAAGGCTGGACCGGGAGACGTAGCCTAGGAGGATTGCGTGAACTCCTTATTAAATTTGTTGTGTTTATGTGTTTGCTTACTGTATTCTCTTACTGTTTCAGTGTTTGTGTATTTCACAATCTTATCGATCTGTTGCATAAAAGAACATAGGCACACCCCAACACTTGAGTTTGTAATACCTTCATTATTTCTCTGAGGTCATTTACAGGTGATTTCAGATCAAGTGGTATCAAAGCTCGTGGTTATTAAAGTTAGACAAGCTTGTGCTGGATTTTTGTTGTTGAATGCTAACTAGATCAAAGCTTAAATTAGGAGGAGAGTTGGCTGAAACTAACCTGAAAATTAGATGAGTCTATCCTCAAAAGAAAATGTCAAAAGAAAGTCCCTTGGGACCAGACCCCCAATTTATAGATAGTTTCCTAGCCATGAGATCCATGGTAGAGGAAATGTATAGGGACTTTAGGAAACATAAAGATGAAGATTCATCAAGCTCCAACAAGATAAAAGAGAAGAAGAGTCTCTCCTCCATGACCACTCAAAAGGCAAAGGGAAAGAAGAAAACTTTCTCACACCTCCTAATAGCCCTGAACATTAAAAAAAAAAAAAAAAAAAAAAAAAAAAAAAAAAAAAAAAAAAGACATCTCTGATTAAATTAGATGTTAAATTTGATTTACCAAATATGATGGAAAGTTGAATGCGGAGAAGTTGAATAATTGGATCAGACAAATTGATGTTTATTACCGAGTGCAAAGTATCGACTCAGACAAGAGTAAGATTCAGTTGGCCAGCCTACACCTCGGAGGCACTACCTTGGTATGGTGGGAAGGCAGAACACAAGCCGACATGAAGAAACATGGTAAGATTCTTTCTGTTTGGAGTGAATTCGTTTCTACAATCAAAAAGCAGTTCTCTCCACTAGCTTACATGCAGCAAGCCATGATGAGCTAGCAAACTCTTCACCAATTGAAAGGGCAAAGTGTACAAGGTTACACCCAAGAATTTAGGAAAAGAGCTTTGATTCTAGGAACTTCTTTAGACTCACCTGTGACTTTGTTGAAGTACATAGGTGGTCTACACAGCTATATGAGGCACACTATCCTCATGTTTAATCCCACTACTATAGATGAGGTATATGTTCAAGCTACGCATCTAGAAGCTAGAGGAAAAAATGGGAACCCAGCAGTTGGGGGATCATCTAAGCCCATTGTAAGCAAAAATAAGGAGAAAAGAAAACAGAAATGGAAAAAGAGGAAGGCCAACACTGCATAGAAAAGCAAGTCTTCATGCACTCACTGTAAGAAGGATGGTCATGATGATGAGCACTATTGGATTCTACATCCGAAGCTGAGACCTAAAAAGTTCGAGAGCAAGAAGAAGAAGATTGTTGCAGTTATTCAGAAAGATTTGGGGTTGAACTCAGGAAATGGAACAACCATTGCAGCCACATGTATAAAAGGTAAAAATTCTGAAGCATCTACTAATAATTCTGCACAATCTACTAATAATGAAGAAAATGAGAGAAAAAGACATGAGCTTTTCCATATTCGAGTTATTTCCAAGTATCAAAAGATTGATACTTTGTTTGATGGTGGCTCACAAGTAAATTTAATTTCTGAAGCAATTGTAAAGAAGTTGGGATCACTGACTACACCTCACAAGAAACCATACCCATTAGGTTGGTTAAGTGATAAAGCACAACTACAAGTGACTAGACAATGTAAACTTAAGTTTTCTTTTGGGTCAGCATTTGTAGATAAAGTTGAGTTAGATATAGTTCCTTTGGATATATGTGGAATTGTTTTGGGAAGTCCCTACTTGTATGATAGAAAAGTTATTTTCTATAGAGCTGAGAGCAAGTATCTCCTCGTTAAAGATGGAATCAAATATATTGTAAGAGCTCATAAGCTCAAGAATAATTATACTCTCATAAACTCAGGGCAGATGAAATAAATTGTAAATTCATGCAAACAATTTTTACTGATGGTTGTAAAGGAAAAGAACCTGATAAAACCAATGTATTTGAGGGCTATGATGCTAAACAGCAAGCTGATTTAGAAAAAGTTGTTTCAGAATATGATATCTTGTTTCAAGAACCTAAAGGTCTGCCACCCAAAAAGAAAATAGTGCATGATATTAATTTGCAGCAAAATGCTCCATTGCCTAATATCGAAATGTACAGGTTGTCTGCTTTAGAGAATGTAGAAATCAAGAAGCAAAAGCAGGAGTTGCTCGAGAAAGGGTTCATCAGACCTAGCACATCACCATGTGGGTCTCCAATCATTTTGATGAAAAAGAAAGATGGCTCGTGGAGAATGTGCATTGATTACCGAGCACTGAATAAAATAACAACCAAAAATCGTTATCCCTTCTTCGCATAGATGATCTATTAGATCAGTTAAAGGAAGTTGTTTATTTTTTCAAGTTAGACTTACATAGTGGATATCATCAGGGCAAAGTTGCAGAACAAGACGCATGGAAGACTACTTTCAAAACAACGCAGGGATTGTATGAGTGGTTGGTTATGTCTTTTGGCTTAACTAATGCTCCTGCTACTTTCATGAGAATAATGAATGATGTACTCAAACCTTTTCTTGATGATTTTGTTATTGTATATCTGGATGACATGCTTATATTCAGCAAAACGTGGGAAGAACATTTAGAGCATGTTAAGCAGACACTAGATGTTTTCAAAAGAGAAAAACTTTATGTTAAACTCTTAAAATGCGAATTTGGCAAAACATCTTTGAATTATTTGGGACATATAGTAAGGGGTGGTGAATTGAAGATAGATCCTTCTAAGGTGGCAGTCATTGTAAACTGGCCTAAACCCAAATCTGCTACAGAAGTTAGAAGCTTCTTAGGAGCAGCACAATATTGGAGAAAGTTAATTTCTAGCTTTTCCTTAATTGCAGCTCCCTTACATGCTTTAACAAGATTGAAGGTGTTTCAATGGGAGGCAAGCAGCAGAAAGCCTTCGACACCTTGTAAAAAAAGATTAGTACATCACCAGTACTAGCACTGCCAATCTTCAAAGACCATTTGAGATCCAAACGGATGCCAGTGACTATGCCATGAGAGCAGTGTTGATACAGCATGGTAAACCCATATGTTATCATTCTGAGACATTTATTCTACAGTAGTTAACTATCCCACATATGATAAAGAATTGTATGCATTAGTACAGAGTGTGAAAAAGTGGAAACATTACTTAATGGGCAAAGAGAGTTATACATACTGATCATCAACCCCTTCAATATCTACACTCCCAAACTAAGTTGCAGCAATCAAGACACTATAGATGGATGGGTTTTCTACAACAGTTTCATCTAGTCATGAGATATAAAAGGGCATACACAATAAAGTTACAGATATGTTATCTAGACCCATTATTAATGCATTTACTATACTTAAGCATAATTCAGTATTGCATGAGAGCTACATTGAACAATATGCTCAAGATATAGATTTTAAAGATGTATATGCAACTTTAAGTCAAGTAAAATGGGTAGAAGAATTGGATTATCATGTTAAGAACCAACTCTTGTATCATTTTGGGAAGCTATGCATTCTACAAACTAAAAGAGTAAAGATAATTCGAGAAGCACACACTTCTCTAATATCAGGTCACTTTGGTGTAAGTAAAACTATTGCATAGCTGCAAAGATTTTGTTATTGGACAAAAATGAATGAGACGGTTTCTAGATATGTAAGAGGGTGTACCATGTGTGCTAAAAGCAAGTCCAGTAATAGAAAACTAGGCTTGTACACTCCACTACCAGTTCCTTCTCATCCTTGGGAAAGTGTTTTCATGGACTTTGTTGGAGGACTGCCTAAATCTAAGAAAGGTCATGACTATTTATATGTTGTTGTGGATAGGTTTAGAAAAATGTGTATTTTAATACCTTGTAACAAATGGATTACAGCCGAACAAATTGCAAAGTTGTTCTTCCAGCATGTATGGGTCCATTTTGGATTACCCAATTCCATAATATCTTATTGAGATACCCAATTTGTTGGGAAGTTTTGGTCAAGTTTGTGGGAATTGATGGACACCAGGCTGAAGAAGGGCACAGCTTTTCATCTGCAAACAGATGGCCAAACTGAAGCGGTCAACAAGACAATGATCAAAATGCTTAGAGGCTATTGCAGCAAGCATCTCAAAATTTGGGACGAACATTTATGTTATGTGCAACATGCTTACAACCAAGCTAAAAATTCTTCTACACAGAGATCTCATTTTGAGACATATTTTGGTTTCACACTAAGGTCTCCCTTGGATTTTGTCTTTGGTAAAGACATAGTAGTTGATGGACATAATGATGTTGACAAGGAAACCAAGTTCATTGAACAAATCCAAGAGATTCACCAGGCAGTACAGGAATAGCTGGAAAAGAGCCAAGCCAAGTACAAGGCAAGGCATGAAAAGCATTGGATGGGGCATAGTTTCCAAGTTGGTGATCAAGTCTGGCTATATATCAGAAAAGATAGAATGCAAGGTGAAGGTAAGAAGCTAAAGCCAATAAGGTATGGACCTCTCAAGATACTTGAGAAAATTGGTGAGAATGCTTTTCGCCTTGATCTACTAGCTTACATGCACATCTACTCAGTCATTAATGAAAAGAGCTTGAGACTATTTGAACCTTCATTAATCGAAGGTCCTGAAGAGCAAAGTCAAATGCCTTTATTAATGATCTGTTTCCTGAATATCTTAATGAATTGCAAGAAGATACAATTCTGGACAGGAAGGTAAGAACTAAGTGCAAATAGGATTTGAATACCTCAGGATTGGACTCAAAGTTTCAAAACCAAGTAGTGTGAAATGGATAGAAATTGAGCAAGCGAGGAAGCAATACCCTCACTTGATGATGCTTAAAAGGAAACCAAATTTGGTGGTCCAAAAGCATTTTCAGTGGGAAGGTCGTGATCTAAATTGGATCCTAGAACACTCTCTAATTTTTCATGGCTATTTCAAATTATGATAAAAGATTCAAGTCCTAGAAAAATCAAATCTATCAGAAGGAATCCTCGTAACAGTTTCAGTTGTGGCCAGAGCAGAGCAACAAGGACCCTCGGTCAAGCATGCAGACCGTTGGCCCATGGTAACACACACTGGTGCAAACTAGAAAAACCAGAAGCCAAATCAAGAAAGAGGGGTGGTTTTTGATACACGATTAGTGCTAAAGTTCTAATCGCATATCGCAAGGTGTCCCCCTCAGTGAAGGAAAGCCCCAAAGCACCCGAACCTGAAATCACTATAAAATTTGGAAAATTAATGCATTTGGTTCCATAGCACTAGATTCCACAAACTGACAGGATATCAGAAGGCCTCGAATTGGTAAGTAGTTTTGACTGAGTCCCGCCCAATGCCACACATCGAGCGACAAGATTCTAGCAGATGAGAGAGAAAACTGCCTAGATCGGACAGGTAAACAATGTATGACTTGTCCACCTAATATGAAGGACAATTATAGGAACTGGGGGGCCTAGATCAATGGTGGAGATACATCCCGATGAGTGACTAGATTTGATAGGTCAAAAAGCAAGATGACAGGGGATTTGAAGTCTGAGGTGGATGATGAGTTAGCAAACGATTCATGATTCACGAGTGATATTGAAGCAAACAGAATTAACAACCATTCAAAACTGATTCAAGGAATCCTACACCAAGTTAGTTGGGAAACAGGTGGCCACCTCCCTGTGAGGTGTTACACAATGATGGTGATGTAGAGTAGAGGATTTTGATTGGGCAGAGGTAAGGAAACCAGAAGGCTGGGAAGCGGAAATGAACAGTTAAAAGAATAGACTAGCTTTAAAGCCATGACCTGAAAAAAGTAGAAAAAGAACACAGAGAGGCAGACAAGAGTTAGCTAGATGTGGGAAGCTAACAACAAAAAATAGAGAGTAGAAGCCAAGCTAACCTGAAGGCAGCATTGATCCAGATAGAGCCAGAGAGAGTCAGAGAGAGTCAGAGAGTCTGTGTACTCCATTGAAGGCTTGAGAGGTTCAAGAAAACTCCTTGACATAAGCCTATCATATTACTATGACCCTTAGAGGTCGAGTTTCAGTAAGGATAGTTTGTGAACTCCATTCCTATTGACTTCATTATATTTAGTGTTACACAGTAAATTGTCACCGTTTGTCACCGTCCCTGTTACCCCTCTCCCGCATCTTGGAGGACCCCTTCCGAGACTTGTGAGAAGTGACAAGACTTGAAACCACTTGCCTTATTCACCTCTAAACATGAGCTTCATATGCCCTTAAGACATCTCCTGCTCATTGCCCTTAAAAGCAACCCCTTTTGCATTAGCGTTGGTGCCTTGTGTTATGCCCGCGCCAATGGGGAAAATCCTATTGAAAGGGCGCACCATTAGCTCTCTGTCCCAGAGTCGCAATCGCACCAACCATTTTGGGCAAATTTTTCAACTACTCAAACCTCCGAAAGTTTTGTCCAACTCATTCACCAAACTGATTCCCAGTTGAATGAGGATGGTTTGGCTTCGAATCTCCTTAGATGGAAAGTGGTTTGCCACCATTCCATGGAAGTTTCCAAGTGATGAAGCCAAATCCATGATTGTGGGGGATTGACCTTATCTCTTCCTTTTCCTCTATAAAAGCTTGTCTCCATGGCTTGAGCAAGCTAGTTCTAGTTCTAGTTCTGATAGTTCTGACTCTTGCGGCAATACTTGTGTTGAAAGGAAGATATCAAAAGATTGGAGTTGCAAGAAGCCTTCTTTGTATCCATAAGGCTTTACTTAAGTAAGGAGACCTTGTCACTAAAGAGAGAGAGAGATTGTCCCTCACCCCTTCAAGCTTTTGCAAGACTTGTGTAGCTGAGCACCCAGCCAAAGGAGGACTTGACGTCAGGACGCTGTTTGCATTCTCCTTTGTTGAATTATTAATAAATAGATGACTATCATTATGGTTCCATTCTCGTTGTACTTGTAATGGTTGATGTGAATTATATCCTTCCTGACTGATGTATAATTGCATATATTAGATTTCACGCTTGTGTTTGTGTTGTTCTCTTTGTGTGCAGGTGTCCATTCACGCGGATAGTGGAGGATCATGACTAGCCAAGGCAAAGGAAAATGGGCGACGTCTCTTCTACAAACTAAAGCGTTGGATCTCAAGTAGGTCTTAATCACCTACCTTTTATTTGCAATTAGGAACTTGCGTGATAACATTGGTTGATTGTTTCTAGACCCGTTCTGGGCAAGTAGGGATCGCCTCTATCCGTAGAGGGGATTTACCTCTCCAACGATTTGGCGACTCCACTCGGGAGTTTAGCTTGTTGTTTTGATTTGTAAACTTAGACGGAGTCTGAAACACGGCCAGATAGCCTTCGAAACACTATTGCTTTTCAGTAGTGAAGTAGATCAAAGCCGCTTCAGTCAATCTCCGGTTTGGTTTACGAACTAAACAATTTAGAGTTTGTCTTGCCTCTTTGGTTTTCTTTTGTTTGCTTGCTTAGATAAGCTTTTGGAATCGAATTTCTTGCTGCCCCTGTGCTTTTTGACTTGCTTTAAGCTTGTGACCCAAGCCTTGGACTGCGTATTTTTCTTTTGAAATTGGCAAACTTCGTTAGCGCGCTTTTTTCCTTCACAGTCACGCTAGTGGCCCTTGTTGCTAACTGACAACCCACGCCAATCCTTGTTTAGCGGAAGTTGCAACCTGACAGTCGCGCCAGGCCTTTTAGTTTTTGGTCCACTTGTTTTGTTTGCTGTCTGAGCTTGGATTTGCATTTTGCCACCTCTTTTTCAGTTGCTGGAGTGTGCTTAAGCCCTGTTTGACTGGTTTGTAACCTTTGTCCTCCGGGTGTTTGCCTCTTTCCATCGATTTCACGCCTCAACCCTAGGGCATCTAGTGGCCGTGTGTGTCGAGCCTCCCGTGGGAGTTTTGGGTTCTTTGATCATCCAGTTAACCTTGTGATTGCTTTTCACACTTTCTTCAGTGATTGTTGAAGTATTTTTGAGTGATTTCTGAACAACTTGCTCTTGTTTGCTTGGATTTCATTCTAGCTTTTTTTTGAGCTTAGATCACATAGCTCGTGCGAAGCCTTGTTTTCCTTTTGATTTGGAGAACTATTTTAGTGTCTTTGGATTTCATTGTGCCTTCATTGAGTGAATTTGCCTCTTTGCTCAGTGTTATTATCTTTCAAAATTCATTCTAGTGCATTGTGCTTGTAGAAAGAGGAAAAATCAAATAATCTCTTTTGCGTTTAATAGTGAATGGAATAGAACTTTTCGTTATTTGCATTATTGAAAAGAAAAAGTTTTGTTTATTTGCCATTAGCTGCATTAGGGTGTTTGTTTGGTTATGTTCATTTTGTTTGATTGAAACTCTTAACCTTCTCATAGTTAGTATTCATCGAACGAAATGGCTTTCTTTCGCACGTAGCTTGCATCTAGGAAATTGTGGAAGATCACATACGGTAGGGCCTTAAACCGAAACTTAACTAAAGATCAACCATAAAATAAACCGAATCAACTTAAAAACGCATTGGAACATAACGCAAATATTC
>APFE030271205.1:0-49847 GCA_000404065.3 Pinus taeda | reverse complement strand
CGCAGCTCAAGCCGGTCACGCAGAATCTGTTGGCTTTCGACGGAGGAGCCTATCCATCTCTAGGAGTCCTCCCGAAGTTCCCTATTACTTTGGGAGGTAAAACCGTCTATATCGACATGTTGGTTACCCAAGGTGTTTTAGATTTCAGTCTTCTCCTTGGTCGCGACTATGTTTATGCTTTGGGGGTCATCGTTTCTTCACTTTTCCGTGTTGTTTTCTTTCCACACAACGGAAGAATCGTGACTATCGATCAATTGTCATTCGTTAGTCCCCTGATGCCTCCCACGCAGTTGTCGTCCCCTCCTAGTTTTTATCCACCAGTTGTGTCTGCCCCCCCGCAAATCAACTACGTGGCCACCTATCCCATACCTGTATCTAGCGATGCCGCCGTCGTGCATAGTGTCCTAGGGGCAGTGGGTCCTAACTTCCGAGATGTTGACCTCCCACCGGGAGAACCACTCTTGGAAGCCCCAACTTCCTGTTCATTGTGATGAAGTTCAGTTGGAGCATAGTTCCTTGTCTTGAGTCAAGCTCGTTAAAAAATGAATCACGGATTTTCGAGCATAGTTCCTGATCTTGTGTCAAGCTCGTTAAAAAATGAAACAAGGGTTATGAGGATAGTTCTTTTACTGTGTCAACCTCATTAAAAAATGAAATAACTCCCTTTCCAAATCGAGTCTTTTGATTAGATCTTGTAAAATACAAGTCGAGTCTTCCCAAGATCTCGAAAGTGAACCTTCATTCCATCCACTTTGTTGAATGCAATGAAGCTTGGGGGGCATGTACCTCGTTTTGTGTCATTATGCTAGAGGCATGAAAACTTATAACAAGCACAGTTTTTCGTTTCAAGCTTGTGTAAACATGAAACCGAATCCAAGCAGAGTTGTCCATGGTTCAAGCTTGAGTAAAAATGAACCCACAGACGAGTCACCTTTAAGCTCTTTTCCGACTCATAAATTATGAAAAGATTGCTGAGTATTTTTTCCCTTTTTTACTCGCTAAAGAGAATAAAAATGGAGGTCTTCTTTCAGCTCTTTTCTGACCGTTTAAATATGAAAAGATTGACGAGTTATTCCTCTTGACTCGTTAAACGTAAATAAGAGGCGGTCATCTTTAAACCCTTTTCCGACCGTGTAAGAATGAAAATATTGTCGGATCCTTGTCGTTTCAGGTTCGTTAATGGAAACGAAATGACGTGATATCGGTCGCTTTTTTACTTTTTCATATCGATGTCACTATTCACGAAAAGTACTCCTCGGTCGTAATGATCGGGCGGTTCTTTCGAGCATCGTTTTATACTTTTTCGGGCTCGAGAGACACAACTTTACGAAAAAGGACACCTTGGAGTCTCGTTTTCGCTATCTTTTCAAACTCTCTAAACATGAAAAGACATCGAGTTCTTCCTTTGTCAGACTCGTTAAAATTTAATGACATCGGATTCCGTCAAAATGATGCTCCTCAAGCATATGCTATCCTCATCAAGCTTGTCATCCAAAAATAACCGGGGTACTCGCCAGAAATGGTGGGGGAATAAAGGAATCATAATCGTCGTCATCGACAGTATGTCGCTCTTGAACATGTCACTTTCTACATTCGTGTCTGGGTGGGGACATCTCATCTCATTTCACATTTGCCTCCATGGGTTTGGGTTATCCTATTTGACCATTCATCTGCTCATCGTCTTGTCATCATGACCCCTGATCATTTGACCTCAAATACTGCCAAATCCGTTATTGTGCCACCGATATGTTCAAGAGAAGTTGGCCTCTACAAGAATACTCAACCTCCCTCCGATATCTCACACAAAACATATTTTCTCTTTCCGTTTCATGTCGATGATGTGGGAAACATTATGGCCCACCTTCGATCAAGATCACTTCCTGTCGACTTCAGCTTATTATCCAGGAAGGTGACCTAGAGACTCCCTTCAGGTACCTTGGAGCCTGCATGCCTCAATGGTAGGTTCTTCGTGTTCGACGCGAGGTTTTCATCATTGGCCTCCGATCGGATGATTCTACAGGTGTTTGACGCCGGCTCATTTGATTCACACGCCATGGATTGTGCCTATAGTACCTTGAGGACCATCGTCATTAATGGTGGCACCTCTCGCGTCTGTTAATAGTTTTCATCATTGACTGATAATCAGACGATGTTCATGCATGTTCGACTTCGACTCCTATATTCACATGCTTGAACTTATACTGTGTTCGGGTCGAGTTGGAGCGCAGGACCCCAGATTGTGCATATTGAGATCTGGGTTGCATTTTGTGGATTATTATAGTCATTACATGACTCATTCATTGGATGGCTACGACCATACCTGAGTCCATTCATAGATCCTCATCGGATGGCTGTGTCCATGCCTGGGATCCAGTTTTTATACTCTGTTATAGATGGCTACGCCCATACCACATATATATCATGTACTTGGGATATCAGTTGTACTTCTTTTTGTAGGTTCTCCGGTGGTAGTGTTTCAGTCACACATGTTCTTGTAAAGCACTTCACCCCTCTCTCTCTCAGGCCTCATGCTTTAGGGGGCATTTGTTACACAATAATTTGTCACCTTTTGTCACCATCCCTGTTACCCCTCTCCCTCATCTTGGAGGACACATTCCGGGACTTGTGAGAAGTGGCAAGACTTGAAACCACTTGCATTATTCACCTCTAAACATGAGCTTCATATGCCCTTAAGACATCTCCTGCTCATTGCCCTTAAAAACAACCCTTTTTGCATTAGCACTGGTGCCCTGTGTTATGCCCCTGCCAATGGGGAAAATCCTATTGAAAGGGCGCGTCATTAGCGCTCTGTCCCAGAGTTGCAATCGCACCAACCATTTTGGGAAAAGTTTTGAACTAATCAAAACTTCGAAGGTTCTGTCCAACTCATTCACCAAACTGACTCCAAGTTAAGTGAGGATGGTTTGGCTTCGAATCTCCTTGGATGGAAAGTCGTTTTCCACCATTCCATGGAAGTTTCCAAGTGATGAAGCCAAATCCATTATTGTGGGGGATTGACCTTATCTCTTCCTTTTCCTCTATAAAAGCTTGTCTCCATGGCTTGAGAAAGCTAGTTTTGCTAGTTCTGACACTAGTGGCAATACTTGTGCTGAAAGGAAGATCTCAAAAGATTGGAGTTGCAAGAAGCCTTCTTTGTATCCATAAGGCTTTACCTAAGTAAGGAGACTTTGTCACTAAAGAGAGAGAGAGCTTGTCCCTCACCCCTTCAAGCTTTTTCAAGACTTGTGTAGCTGAACACCCAGCCAAAGGAGGACTCGACGTCAGGACGCTGGTTGTATTCTCCTTTGTTGATTATTAATAATAGATGACTATCATTATGGTTCCATTCTCGTTGTACTTGTAATGGTTGATGTTGAATTATATCCTTCCTGACTGATGTATAATTGCATATATTAGATTTCACGCTTGTGTTTGCGTTGTTCTCTTTGTGTGCAGGTGTCCATTCATGTGGATAGTGGAGGATCGTGACCGGCCAAGGAAAAGGAACATGGGTGACGTCTCTTATAAAAACTAAAGCGTTGGATCTCAAGTAGGTCTTCATCACCTATATTTTATTTGCAATTAGGAACTTGCGTGATAGCATTGTTTGATTGTTGCTAGACTCATTCTGGGCTAGTAGGGATCACCTCTATCCGTAAAGGGGATTTACCTCTCCAACATCCCCCCTCATGCTCAAGGATGTCATGTTCATTCCAGACCTATAGAAAAATCCCATCTGTGTTGCAGTGGAGCAACATGATGTATGAAAAGGATGTATTTTAGGGAAGTACGCAAAAGCCACATTCCATGATTGCGACAACAAAGCACATGCAGTCCTTGAAATGATACACTCTAATGTTTGTGGACCTTTCTAGACAACCTCCATTTCCATGCACAAATATTTTGTCATTTTCATTGATGACTTCTCATGGAAGTGTTGGATCTTATTCGTACGAAACAAGAATGAGACATTCTCTAAATTTGTAGAATTCAAGGCACTAGTTGAGAAATAAATGGGCAAGAAGGTGAAGGACCTCAGGAGTGATAAATGCGTACAGACACCGCAACAACTCTTCTACAACTTTTGTCAATTAGTGGGTGATGATGAGCGCAATTGTCATAGTTACGAATTAATGATGGATAGGACACCTACATATAGGGTGCAAGAAGAAACGCAACCTCTAGACCAAGGCACTTGAGGAGTGTGAGGTGAGTATCAGGGGTGTGGATGAGGTTAAGTTGGAGGTGGACCTACTAGTGGTCAAGGGTATGTTTTTGTTACAATTGTGGGGGAACAGGGCACTACGTGCGAGACTGTCTGAATCTGACACGTCTGTCATGCTGCTATTGTACTCAGTTTGACTATGCAATGGAGGATTTCCCTATATTGATGGCTAAGATACGCGAAAAGGGGGTGCAACTAACTTAGAACCTATAGATGATGAGGGTTGAGCCACACGAGGAATATCCTAAGGTAAATATTGTGCTATGGAGTGGAGCAATGACTAGTGAAGATAAGGGTAAGCAGCTTGAAGAATTTGAGTGGGTCTACAAAGTGCCAAAAAAGGAGACTCGGTTTGATCTAGAACGCACAAAAGAAATGTTTATGGAAGCAAAGAAAAGCTTCACTGAGGCCTCTACCTCAGGGACTCAAGAGAAGTCGACTGAAGAAATGGACCTGTCCTTGATTACCACGTTTTTGGAGACCTACATGAAATTGCTGCGAGATAACAAGGCTATGAAAGGATTGTAGGAGCTGATTAGTAGGTGGGCTAGGAAGAAAAATGCTACTGATGGACTGCGCATAGTCAGAAAGATTGGTAGGAATAAGATGAAAATAGGGCCTGAGATGAGGCTTACTACACAGATAGGTGAATATGAGATGGATCAAATTATTTTAGATTTGGGGTCAAACGTGAACATTTTACTGAAACAAACATGGGAGATAATGGGGTGACTTGTGCTACAGTAATCTTCGATTTAATTAAGGATGGTGAATCAATAGAAAATCATCCCAATGGGAATATTGCAAGGGGTAATAGTTGATACTGAAGGCACGAGCACACTAGCTAATTTTGAAGTGATAGAGATTGTGGATGACAACCTTCCCTACCCCATGCTCCTTGGGATCGATTAAGCCACTTACATGAATGGGGTAATCAATCTGAGAAGTAGAATATGATATTTAAGAAGAAATCACTCTGTGTAGTGGTGCCATTTGGACCCTGCAAAAGGACCGCACTATACTGAACTGGTCCTCAATTATGAAAGTGATGACGATTTGGACCAGACTTACAAGATAACGATGTGAGATCAAGATTGGGTGAATCCAATAGAAGATGGATGTATTGCATGGAACCATGAAAGTTCCTGCACATTAGATTCAGACAAAGAACTGGAGCATTGGCAAAATCGACTGGATGAAGTATCTACGATGCACAGTAATATGATGACCAAGTCGTTGCGTTGTGTATCATTAGAGGTAATAAATATGCCTTACTATGATGATTTAACTAATGTTGATCACTTTTTGGATAAGTTTGAGAGAGAAGTGCCAAAGAAGCATCACTTCTAGGCCTTGGACTAGGCGTTGTGTGCTACGCCTGCGAGATGGTGGGGCACACAACAAATAGTTTTGATGATTGGCGCATATACAAAAAAATGATGAGAGTGCAGTTTGGCCACCCACAAGTGTGGCTAACAGAAAAATATGATGGGAGGAATCATCTACGTGACCGTTTGGCCAAATAGACTGAAGCATACATAGCGAAGCCTCAACCAGAGTGGATGCATCCATTTTTTCATACTTTGGATGTTATATCAATGAGTTGGTACTTGGAGACAAAACTCCTCCATGGCATTGAAGAGTGGGATGTTTTGCACCAAGGATTTTTTATGACGTTCAGTTTTGAGGATGGGTTTGAATGTATTGACAAAGTGTTGTAGGAGGTTAAGGCAATGATATTAAGGATACCGCAAGATCCTCTAGATTTGATTCAACTTGATTGGACTACCCAACTGAGCCACACGCTGGAGTGATACAATGCAATAGTGGAAGAACAAGGTGAAGACCCGAGGAAGATTAATATTCCAAAGACTGAAGGTCACTGCGAAGTTGAGGGACCATGACTAGAGAACCCATACATAACCGAGCTACTCAAAACAGACAGGGGAACATTGGTACGGAGGTAGAGCCGAAGTTTGCAAAGATTGGGGGCTATTGGGATGATGTGACATTAGATAAGGTCACTGAATTACTCCATGAATATCAAGATCTATTCCCCACAAATTTTTTAGATCTAAAAGGGATAATAGGGGACTTGGGTGTCATGAAGATCACTCTAAAACCAGAGGTGAATCCAGTTAAACAAAATCCTTACCGCCTCAATCCGAAGTATAAAGAAAGGGTCTGTTTGGAGTTGAATAAAATGCTTGTAGCAGGTATCATTGAACTAGTCGAGGAGTCTAATTGGGTAAGCCCCATGGTAGTTCAAGACAAGAAACAAAAGGATGAGATACTGATATGCGTAGATCTCAGGAAGTTGAATTACATCTATGTGAATGATCCCTTCCAAAATCCATTCACCAATGAGGTGCTGGATAATGTTGGCGGCTAAGAAGCATATTGATTTGCTGATCGGTTCTCAAGGTACCATCAGATCAAGATCATGCCAGAGGATAGGAGTAAGATGACCTTCGTGACTGAATGGGTATGCTTCTAGTATACAATGATTCCTTTTGGGTTGAAGAAAACACTAAAGATCTTCTCGCGCATAGTCATTGCAACGTTCAAGGATTTGATTCACAAATTTCTAGAGGTATACTTTGAAAATTTGACAGTGTTTGGACTGGTAAAGCGCCATGTAGCAAGTCTGTGCTTGATGCTAGATACATGCTGGAGGTACCAGATCGCGCTCAATTTGAAGAAATTTTTGTTTTGCATCCCTTTTGGGATCTTGCTGGGTCACTTGGTATGCATACAAGGCTTGATGGTAGACCCCGTGAAGATCGTGGTTATAATCAATTTGTAGGAACCAAGAAGTGTGAAACAGTTGCGCACAATGTTGGGACATATAGGGTACAATAAAAATTTCATCAAAAGATGTGCCCAAATCACCATGCCAATGGAGAAACTATTAAGAAAGGATGCTACATTCTACTGGGATGAGGAATGTCAAAAGAGCTTGAATGTGCTCAAAGAGAAGACTGTCACTGCGCCGATCCCAGTCTTCCCATATTGGAAGAAGGAATTTCATGTGCATGTGGATTCGTCATTTGTTGTGCTGGGAGCAATACTGACACAAGATGGTGAGGGAGAATTGGATCACCCCATATCATTCGCATGTAGGAAGCTATCTAAATCTGAGAAGAATTATTCAACGATAGAGCGCGAAGGTCTGACCATGGTATATGCACTCCGGAAGTTTAGGCACTACTTGCTAGGCAGACACTTTCAGATGTATACCAATCATTTTGCATTGAAATACTTGGTGAACAAGCTTGTTCTGCGGGGGGGGGGATATACAGATGGATGTTCTTGTTTCAAGAATATGATTTTGAAGTTATTGTGAAACAAGGAGGATTGAATGCTGGGCCAGATCATCTGTCATGCATTGAAACAGGAGAGGAGCCTACTAATTTGGAGGAAGGACTATTGGATGTGTAGCTCTTTGTAGTACGCATCATGGAAATTCACTTTGAAGATATTATACACTTCCTAACAACGGGAATGGATCCAAAAGGATATACTAGCCGACGAAAGAAGGATTTGGTGGTGCGTGCGATAGACTTATCTATCATTGCAGGACACTTGTATAAAATGGGATCCGATGAAATATTGCAATGTTATGTGCTAGAATTTGAATGAAACAACATCCTTGTTAAGGCTCATGGAGGAGCTATTATGGTGTTGTTATATGGATGCATTGCTTGGTGCAATACATCCATCTTCTGTCGGACTCACCCAATCCTTTATGAGGGGGGGGGGGAATATGCAGATGGATGTTCTTGTTTCAAGAATATGATTTTGAAGTTATTGTGAAACAAGGATGATTTAATGCTGGGCTAGATCAACTGTCATTAATTGAAACAGGAGAGGAGCCTACTAATTTGGAGGAAGGACTACTGGATGTGTAGCTCTTTGCAGTGTGCATCATGGACATTCACTTTGAAGATATTATACACTTCCTAACAATGGGAATGGATCCAAAAGGATATACTAGCCAACAAAAGAAGGAATGGGTGGTGCATGCGATAGAATTATCTATCATTGCAGGACACTTGTATAAAATGGGATCCGATGAAATATTGCAATGTTATGTGCTAGAATTTGAATGAAAGAACATCCTCGTTGAGGCGCATGGAGGAGCATAATCGTGCACCAAGCATAATAGATAAGAATCTTTTCTTGTCAATTGAAAGCCATAATGTTATTTATTAGATCAAACATATTACTTTTATGCAGAAGTCTAGATTCAACTGAAAGAGCTCTGTTATCGCTACAATGCACTCGGTTGATGTAATTTAAATTATATTAAGATGGAGTTTGGTTTTGATTAAGATTGAGTTTTGATGTTTGAATAAGTTAATTTCCTTGAAGTTACAAGTTGGTAGTTTATGGTTTGATCCATTTACTCTTGTGTCGAAATCAATAAGTTGTTTTAAAGTATTGCTCTCTGTAGATTCAACCATTTACATCACTTGAAAATATTGTGTACACTCTTGAAACAAAAATACTTACCTAGATTGATAATCAACGTGAGGCATTTAAGAGTTCTAAAAGACACCTTATTTGCACCCAGCATTTTCGCACCATTGCTGGAGAGAGTGTTTCCATTTCATAGAAGGCGATGCATGTTTTATGTTTGTGTGCTGTGAAAGAATTGGGTATTAAAAATGGAATGTAAGAACTTGCATACGAGTAAGTAAATTGCTTGCTCCCTCACTCACTTTTTGGCACAATTGCGTAGGAATAGATGTTTGATGTTTTTTTGCTGTGAAATAACTAGGTATTAAAAACAGAAGGTAAGAACCTGTGTAAGAGTAAGTAAAGTTCTTTCTCCCTCACCCGCTTTTCAGGAAAATTGCATAGGAATTAAAGTGGAAATAAATGTTTTAATTTATGTGTGAATGACTAAGAAGAAAAGAGTAAAAAATGATTTAATTCCTCCACCCGAATCTGAAAAATATAAGGGATCAATGCCCCTTGGACGATCAACCTTCATCAACGAAATCATAAGGAAAGCTAAGTCTTAGTCATCAGTAGGACCCCAAATCATCTCTACAAGAAATACTATTGTAACCCTTTAGGCCGTAGGATCACCATTTGCAGCGAACGCTAAGATTCACAACAAGACTAAAGGGTTTGAGCAGAGTTTTCAGAAAACTAAAAATTTGCAGTTTAGCCCTTTACAAGAAGGGAATTCTTGCAATCTCCATGAAGGAGAAGGGGAAACAGGTAGCGCTGAAAACATTAATTCATCAAAACCCAAATATCCTGAAGTAGTAGTTTAACAAAGGAAACCCAACATTTCGAACAAAGGTAGTGCTATTAAAATCATTTTTAAAGTCTCTTCTGACTCCCCCAGGAACAGATCTTCAGCCTCAAAAATCCCTGAAGAATATTGGCATATCTTTGACTAAATGGCTCATAATTAGCAATAGCCCCAGACGTCTGCATTACAATACCCCATTTTTGATACAGCTGTCAATGCTCCCATGAAAGTTATACCATTACACAATATTCCTATATTTCATGGGTTAACTTCAAAGGATCCTGATGCATTCCTTTTCGAATTCAATGTTTCATGTAGGGGATATGATTACACTACTGACCCCCAGAAACTGAAGCTATTCCCCTCTACTCTGAAGGGAGAAGCTCTGTGTTGGTTTATGGGGCTTGGTGGAGGTACCATTAATGACTGGGATCAAATGAAAACAACATTTCTAAAAGAATACCAAGATTTTTGCCGAACTAGAGAACTGAAGGATGAAAATTTTCAAATGGTAGCTAAGACTAACAAGACCCTTGAAGAATATGTAGAACATTTTCAATATAATATGCAAAGATCTCCTTATGCAGATTTGCCTCCTGAAGTTCTTAAAACTATGATGATGAAAGGTATGAAAGACCAATGGGTAGAAACATTAAATTTAATGGGGAAGGTTGATATTTATCAAGACAATTATGACAATATTGTACAATTGTGCATCAAGTGTTCCAGAGGCAGTACAAGGTTGAAACCAACTGGGTGTGATGCGATTAACAGAGACAACAAACCCTCAAAAGGAAGCATTACACGAGTGGAAATCGGCAACTTGCTGGAAGATTTCAAGACTAATATCTTGGGTACCCTGATGACACAATTGGACATCATGCAAGCCAAACAAAAATAGGCTGAATTAGAACAAAACTTGGCCATTTTCTGTCCACGTTGCAGAAAGAAACACAATCATAGAGAATGTCCGCTATATATGATACGAAAATGAGCCATTTGCACTGAGGAACATGCTACAGAAGATTGTCCATTGCTTCCTAGATTAAAAGTAGTTTTCAAGGAAGCAGAGGAGGAAGCGGAACCAATATATCTGATGAACTAGCACCGTAAATGGCAGGCACGTTCAACATATATGCTTATATAACCCTCTTTGTTCTTTCCTTCCTCACAATTTAGTTCTCAGTTGTATCCAGGGGCAGCATGGCAGAACCAACTACCTTTCTCTATTTGGCCACCTCAAGCATTTTCTATGCCATCATGGCCCATCCAATCAAATCCAAACAATAATTGGCCAAATCCCTCTTACCCTCCACCATTATGGCAAAACAATCCCTATTCCTCTCAATGCTTTCCTTCTACCTCACAAAATTAGAATTGGCAACTGAATTGGAAACAATCCATAAGCCAGCCTATGGGAATAGTTTCTTTGCCTCAACCAACCTTGCTAGCACCTTACACGTTGCAGAAAAATTCTCAACCTAATATACGGTTACAACTCCCAACTCAACAAACTCCAAATCCTAACAACAGACCAATACAGTTAGTCCAAATTATTGAGAGTATTGAACCTGAAGTTGAGATGAGAGAATGTAATGAAATTAAGTTAAGATCTGGACGTGTAATTGCGCCAGATGAGGACAAAAATCTGCAACCTAAAGTTAAAGAAACACATCTGGATAAGCCTTCGACTGTAGATGACCAACAAATAAAACAGGGAGAAGATACAATTAGGTAGAAAGATCCTGAGCAAATTATAATTACTTCTCCCCCGTTCCCAGAAAGATTGATAATACCTTGACCTATTGAATATTCTGACTTTGATCTTCTAGGTGAACTCAAAAATATCTGTATAAAAATACCCCTCCTCCAATCCATTCAATACTTTCCTATATATGCTAAAACCATTAAAGAATTATGTGCAAAGAAGTCTGTGAGGAAAACAAAAATAACACCAACTTTATATGTCGTTGGAATTTTGTTTGATTTAATACTGGGAAAAGAGACACCTGTAAAATACGAAGACTCGGGAAATCCCATTGTCACAATACAAATAAATGGCCGCTCTTTTCCCAATGCTTTAGTCGACTTAGGGGCATCCATTAACATTCTCACAATAGAAACTTGTGAAATGCTTGGCATCACAGCCTTAGAAACAACCACTACCTTGTTGGAACTTGTCGACCGATCAGTCATTAAGCTAGAAGGAATATTACAGGGTGTGATGGTCTCGTTGGACACTTGGGAATATCCGACAAATTTCTTGATTATCAACCTATGAAACCAATTAGATGGACATCCCCTAATACTAGGAAGGCCTTGGCTAGCAACAATTGATGCTTACATAGGCTGCCGAATAGGTAGCATGACCATAACCAAAGGAATTGATGTAAAGAATCTAGATTTATACCCTCCTGCTCAACCAAGCCTAACCATTGTAAAAACTAGGAAACAACCTATAGCATATTTAACAAAAAATATTCGTTCATCGTTGACTGTGGCAGATGCACTTGAATTCAAAAACAAAACAGAAGATGATGTCATTAACACCTTTATCAATCAACCTGCTACAGTGTCTAATTTGAAATGTCACATGATTAAAGCAGCCCTTGACAATAATAGTGAAGAAGATTCCTTGAGAGACATCAATGACCAACCAATACCAACAATCACTGTCTATAATAGCAAGCCTATTGAAATTGAGCCGGGGAAAATCCTAAATATTAACAGTAATCTAAGTGATGACCAACAACAAAGACTCATCCAAGTCCTTAAGAAATACAAAGGGGATTTTGCATGGGATTACCCAGACATGAAAGGGATTGACCCTCAATTATGCATGCACCACATCTACACTGAAAAAGATGCAAGACCCATTCAACAACCACAACGTAGATTGAATCCTCATCTAGAGGATGTTGTGAAAGAAGAACTTAAAAAAATGTTAGATATGAATTTTATTTATCCTATATCTGATAGTAAATGGTTTTCTCCATTAGTATTTGTCCCCAAAAGGGACGAAAAATGGCAGATATGTGTTGACTATAGAGAACTCGACAAAGCAATGCAAAAAGACCATTTTCCCCTTTCATTTATTGACCAGGTCCTAGATACAATGGCAAGAAAGAAGTTCTTCTCTTTCCTGGATGGCTTCAGTGGCTACAAACAAATTCAAATTGCCCTTGAAGACTAGGATAAAACTACTTTCACCTGCCCTTGGGGAACATTTACTTACAAGGTATTGCCTTTTGGATTATGCAACGCACCTGCTACATTCCAAAGAGCCATACTTAGTATTTTTGCAGACTTGATAAATGAGGGATTGGAAGTGTATGTGGATGATTTTACACCCTATGGGGATGACTTTGATCAGGCATTACAGACATTGGAGAAAGTCCTAGAATGGTGTATTGCTACTAAACTTTGCTTAAGTCATGAGAAATGTCATATCACGATGACAGAAGGCCTGATTCTGGGTCATTACATTTCAGCAGCTGGAATTTAGGTAGATTCAACAAAGATACATGTAATCCTCTTATTAGCTACTCCCTGCACTCAAATAGAGGTACGTAGTTTTCCAGGATTTGTTGGATATTATCGTAGATTTATAAATAAGTTTTCACAAATTTCTGCACTATTATATGCCTTGACAAGAAATGTTTATTTTATATGGATTGAAAAATGTGACATTGCTTTCACAGATTTGAAATGGTTAGTATCAATAACACCAATATTACAAGGCCTGAATTGGGATATACCCTTCCAGATTTCATTAGATGCATCAGATACAACTATTGGAGTGGTTCTTGGCCAAGAAGAAGACAAGAAACCCTATACTATATATTACATTAGCAAAAAATTAACTCATGTTGAGTTGAATTACACAGTAACAGAAAAGAAGTTTCTAGTTGTTATTTATGCTATCAACAAATTTAGACACTATATAACTAGATACACTGTAGTTATGTATACTAATCACTCTGTTATTTAATAATTAGCCAATAAACCCATTACAAATGGAAGAGTGATTCGCTGGTTACTACTTTTGCAGGAATTTGACATAACTATAAGGGATCGCCTAGGGAAGGAGAACCTCATGGCAGACTTCCTCTCCCGAGTGCCAAGAATATATGATACAATGGTGGTGGAGGATGAGTTCCCAGATGAACATTTGTTTGTTGTGGTCGTAAAAATCCCATGGTATGCAGATGTGACAAATTACTTAGCAGTCAGAAAATTGCCCAAACATCTGACACCTAGAGAAAAGAAATTGATTGTGCAGCGTAGCGCTTGTTTCTCCTGAATTGGAGGATACCTTTTCCACATGAGATCTAATATGCACATCTGCAAGTGCATCAGGGAAGATGAAATTTATTATATCTTAAAAGCCTTTCATGATGGACCTTGTGGTGGACACTTTGCAGATCGCAAACTGGACATAAAATTCTACAAATGGGCTACTAATGGCCCACTATTTTTAAATATGCTAAGAAATTTGTCTAGGTGTGTGATAGTTTCCAAAGGATGGGCCGCCGTGGACAATTTGATGAAATGCCCCTGCATCCACAACTAGTGATAGAACCCTTTGAGCGTTGGACATTAGATTTTGTTGGGCCAATTAAACCATCATCCAACCAGAAATCGTATATATTGGTTGCGATAGAATACGTAACTAAGTGGATGGAAGCAGTAGCGTTACCAAGAGTAACAGAGGAAACTGTTATTAATTTTCTTTTCGAAATTTTTGTGCGGTATGGCTTACCCAAAGAAGTAATTACTGATGGGGGGCCACAATTCGTGGGTCACAAGATCACTACTACACTGAAGAATCATCACATCACACACATAATTACTTCTCTGTATCACCCACAGGCAAACGAGTAGGTGGAGAGCACCAACAAAGTTATCGAAGCTATTCTAACAAAGATAGTCTCATCACATTGACAAGACTGGACTGCTCGACTGCTAGAGGCCTTGTGGGTGTATCGCACAATTTGGAGAAACACTACTGGATACTCTCCGAATGAACTGGTATTTGGTAAGGAACCCATTTTTCCCATAGAATTTGAAATACAAATGCTGATGACATCCCAAGAAGTGGGACAGGATTTAACTGAAGCCCAAGTTAATAGGTTACAGTAGATGAACGAATTAGACAAAATTCGGCTACTAGCTCTACAACATACTGCACTCATTCAACAACAAAGAGCCAAATGGCACGATGCCCTAATTGAGAAAAAGACTTTTCATGAGGGCGACTGGGCACTTCTTTATGACTCTAGGTTTCAAGACTTCCCTTGCAAACTACAGACTAGGTGGTTAGGCCCCTATGAAATAAAGAAAGTGCACGACAATGGCACTCTTACGCTAGCCACCATCGATGGGTCTAGTTCTTCTTTTAAAGCAAATGGGCATCGAGTGTGCCTCTACCAAAAACCACTGACTAGAGAATTTTTCTATCAATAGATACGTGAGGACCCCACCACGCAAGTTTTAGCTACAGAAGGAAATCCTTCAGCAGCTTCATCTTTATAAAATTTACTTCTTCTCTGTAAAATATGTAAATATGATTCCTGATTTGATTTTCTTTTTCTTTTTCTCTACTTGTTTTGCTGTTCAATTTATTGAACAACTGCTGTTCAATCTGTTGAACAACACTTTCTTTCTCTTCATTGTTTTGTTGTTTAATTTATTGAACAACTGCTGTTTAATCTATTGAAAAACACTTTCTTTCTTCGTGTTGTTTTGCTATTCATTTAATTGAAAAAATGTTGTTCAATCTATTGAACAGCTACTGTTCAATCTATTGAATAGCTACTGTTCAATCTATTGAACAACACTTCTTTTCATTTTGCGTGTTTGCTGTTCAATCTATTGAACAACACTTTTTTTCGTTTTGCGTGTTTGTTGTTCATTTAATTGAACAACTACTATTCAATATATTGAACAACTGTTGTCCAATCTATTGAGTTGTTGTTCAATCTATTGAACAACACTTCTTTTCTTTTTGCGTGTTTTGTTGTTCATTTAATTGAATAACTACTCTTCAATCTAGTGAACAACACCTATTTTTCTTTTTTTGTTGTTTGTTGACCATTTAATTAAACAGCTATTGTTCAATATTTTGAACAACCGTTGTTCAACCCAATTAAACAACAAATTTCTTCTTTCTTTTGTGTGATTACTCTTCGCTTACCTCAGCCCCATTTTTCTTTTGTTTTTTAGTTTGCTTTCTTTTCATGGCATGAAGTACACTACTTTTATGAGGACAATAATTTATGGATTCTATTGAAGGGAGTTAACATCTTTTTTTTGTGTAAATCAACAAATTGTATTAGAATCAAAATACATATTTACAAAAGGTCTGCTCGAGCAGACAGAGGACTACCATCCTACTAAGCAAGCACCTTGTCATGGTCAAAAAAGAGCATCCACAAGACCCTAGGGCACACCACGCAGGGCGACAGAGAAAGTTGGGGGTTGAAAAAATCAACAATAACCAAACAACGATTCACATAGAGCCGAGGACATCTATAGTTGAGCTCAGAGCAAAATTTGACAAAACAAAGAAAAAACCAAGGTTGAAAAACACATAAACTGACCCATCCCTCAGGAATTCAGCAAGATTAGACAGCAGAGACTCATTACATTTCAAGAACAATATAATTCTTGGAGATATCCGTCCCAATCGATGCCTTAGCTTTGCTTGCCTGAGATGGCGTTGGAAGTGTACTCTGGTTATCGCCTGTGTGCCCCTCCATCTTTTCCCCAGCATTCCTGGCATCTTGATTTATAGTATGATGCAAGAGACTAATCAGGACTGTGAGTTTCTTTAAAACACTATCAAATTGTTGCTCCAGACTACTGATCTTGAACTCCAGACTCTCCAAAATCGCCATATTCTCCTCTGACGTGACTGCAATTTCCTATTGAGCTTGACGAACATGGTTTGTGTAGTCCCGATGCATACTAATGGCCTTAGCCAACATTGTTTTCATCCTCCACATCTCTGCTTGCATACGCACATACTGAGTTGCATGCGTTGTTGCTGTACCGGGGTCCTGAACCTAATCCATTTCCTTCTCTAACTCCTGTGCTTCCAAATTTTTCTCCTCCTCAGTAACAATGGCCTCCAGCTCCTCAATTATTCATTTTTCTTTTTGCGAGGTTTGTGTTTCATAGGCTTCCCGAGCTCATTTCAGATCTCGGTTGGCAATGCGTTTCAGCTCCCCTCACCTGCCATTATCTTAACTGCACACGACTAACCGCTCAACGTTCTAAGGATTAGGGAAAAGTTTTTCAGCCTACAACTCGAAGAAAAAGTGGCTTTGCCGTTGCAAGGGGCTGGGAATAAATAGATGAGATTGGGAGAATTACTGGGTACATTCCAACCTATCCCTTGTTGCTTGCATGTCTTATCATAATTATTCTTGCTTGGTGGTTTATATTTTCGATGATGACCCGATTTACTGCTCTTACGGTCACCTCTCTTGCTCTCCTCCGAAGCATTCAAAGTGTCTCATCTTTCGTATGGGTGTCGGCGACACTCATTGTTTTTGATCATAAATCGGATGGGAATGACTCCCTCCTGCTCGAGCATTGAATGCTCCTGTTCTGCCTGTCCTTCGCTCTTTTGCCAACCTTTAATTCTTCCCACAGTATGCATGATCTTCATCATTTCGTTAAGCCTTCATAGATCACCACCTCTTCGTCGTTACTTTTCATTCACCAAATCTTGCCTCGAGAGCAGGGCACATTTATTTCTTAATTCCGGGTAGATGACATCCTGCCAATAGCTGTCCAATATGCTAGTGGGGTTCTCTATACCATAATTCACTAGATGGTCCGCAGCTGCATTGGATTTACGACGAACAGCCTGAAAGATTAAACCTTTCAGCCACCCAAATGCTCAGCTATACTTTCTGTTACTTTAGCCAGTCACCAGTGTTGTGTAACCTTGCTAGCTTTAGCTCCCACATACATCCTTCTGGTTGCTGTTATTGTGAGCTGGGAATCCCCCTCAACTACTGATGTGCCTGCCTATAAATTTCTAAGAATTCTGAGACCCTATTCCATTGCTGCAAACTCCATCTCATTGTTTGTTCCTTCCCCTAAGGCTCTGTTGTAGATGTGCAGAATTTCCCCTTCGCTATTCCTTATAATGCCACCGATGCCAGCCATTCCTAGATTACCTCTCGATGCACCATCGAAATTTAGCTTGAGGAAGCCTAAAGGTGGGAATTTCTAGATGCTTAAAGTGGTGCTTATCTCCTGTTGGTGATTCACTGTAGCCATGCAAGTTCCATTATCAAGGTTAAAAGATTTCAAAATTTGTAAGCCCCGATTTGAAGCTTTACTATCTTGATCTTGTTTGCTTTTGACAAGAACAAATTGTCTTATATTTTGTATGATAATTTCTATTGAGTGATTTATATCCCTGGTTTCGTTTAAGAATACTCTCCTGTTCCATTCTTTCTAGATTGTCCATGTAATAAGCCCTGACATTATTTTCCAAATGATGTTGACCCTTTGATTACTGGAGAAGTTGCCTCACCAATTCTCGATGGTCCCATGGATGGACTCTCTGGTTTTGTCCGTTTGCTGCAAAGTATTTTCCGCCCAATTCCACATTAGGTTTGTCGATTTGCATGTGTTGAAGAGATCGTTCATAGTTTCTTCTTCCTTGTTGCACATGGGACACCTAGAAGGGCCACAAAACCCTTTCTTGCGGAGATTCTCCCAAGTTAGAGTTTTCCTGTGCATTAGGAGCCAGAGGAAGATTTTATAATTTGGCTAGAACTGAGAATCCCAGACCTTGCTGCTACATTGTACCTTTTCAATTTTCTCTGAATCTTCGATACAATTTATGGCTTCTTTGAGCGTGAAATTTCCCCCTCCTTGCTTTCCCCATCTTAGTTAGTCGTTGTCATCCACCTTCCTAATTCTTCTTTTGTTTAATAGAGTTTGCAGGTCCCTGACGTTGTTGTTTGCTTCAGTTATGCTCTCTGTTTCATTGATTGCCCAATTTCTCCATTCTGGGCCCCTATTATTAGGAGTCCAATAGTGATTAACCATTTTTATCCCACCCCCTTGATAATTTCTTTGTAGATCTGCAAATTCTGGGCTCTCTAACTTTAGGAGTTGTTGCCAGGCATCCTCCCAGAAAAAGGCCGTTTTCCCATTGCGAATTTCCCAGAAGCTATTCTCCTGTATAATTCCTGAATTTCTCCTTGCTAGGTTCCAAACTGGTGAACCCTTTGGATTCTCTTGCATTCTGATTAAGTTCTGGGTGCTATACGTTGGAGCGTATTTCTCCTTCCAATGTCTAGCCCAAGGAAGATTGGGTTCCTTCAGCCATTTCCACCAAAGTTTGGCCCCACAGGCCCTATTGATGGTGAAGGGGTCTAGCATATTTAACCTTCCCAAATGTTTGGGTTTGCACAATTTATTCCATGTGACTAGTGCCCATTTTTTCTTCTCTTCATTTCCTTTCCATAAGAAAGTTCTCTGAATCACTCTCATTTGCTGCAGGACTCCTTTGGGAGCCAGGATTATGGAGAGCATATTGAGGAATAGCTTGCAATACAGCTTTGGTTAGAACTAGCCTCCATGCAAAATTGAGGGCCCTATGGGTCCAGTGATGACATCTTTTCTCCAGACTGGCTAGGATCTTCTCCCAATGAATTTTTTGCTAAGGTTTATCCGTTAGAGGTGCTCCTAGGTACCTCGAGGGTAGACTGCCTCTTCGGAAGCCTAGAATGATAGAGAGATTCTTCTGCATAGCTAAATGCGTATTGCAAAAGAATATGGTGGATTTCGATAGATTAATCCATACCTAAGGCTTCACTGAAAACATTGAGGATCCTTTTATAGCCCAGGGCTTCTTTGACTGTAGGAGACTCATGTAACATTTTATCATCAACAAATTGTTGGTGAGTGGTCGTTGGAATGGAAGGCAAGGGTTGCAATCCTTTGATCCTTCCTTCCTCTTTAACGCTACGAATGAGTCTGCTTAAACCTTCCATCAGGATAACAAAAAGGAAAGGTTATAACGGGTCTCCTTGTATGAGTCCTCGTGAGGGGGAGAATTGGTCGGCAGGGACACCATTTACCAGTATAGAAAATTTAGTAGATTTGATCAGAGCTAAAATCCACTTTATCCATTGATTGGCGAAACCAAAAGCTTTTAAGATTGCTTCTAGGTAATTCCAGTTGACTTTATCATAAGCCTTTGATAAGTCAAGTTGCATCATCATGACTGCTATGTGTATGAATCATTTCCTATGCTAGTAAAATATTGTCCAGAATCTGTCTTCCCTCAACATATTTCGATTGTTCTTCAGAGATGAGGCCCGAGAGAATAGGTTTCAATCTGTTGGAAATGACTTTAGAGATAATCTTATAAATGAAATTGCACAAAGCAATAGGCCGAAATTTTACTGGGGCGTTGGCCTCTTCTTCTTTTGGAATCAGGGCCAGGAAAGTTGAATTTAGAGATTTGAGAATTGAGGCAGAAAACGAAGAGTCCTCCACCACTTCCTAGACCTCAGTTTTAACAATTTCCCAGCAAGCACTGTAAAAGTTGATGGTAAAGCCGTCAGGCCCAGGTGCTTTGTCGTTTGGCATATTCTTCACTGCCTTTTCCACCTCTTCCAAAGAGATTTCTCTAGTTAATGCAAGGTTTTTCTCATTAGTGATTGTTTTGGGAATGGATTTGATGAGTTCAACAATTTCTTTTGTTCTATCTACCTCTGGCCCCTGAGCTATGTTGTTGAAATGTGAAGTGAGTAGGGTTGAAATTCCTTGATGATTTTGGAGAATGTCACCCTGTTCGCTTTTGAGAATGAGGATTTTATTGGCACCTTTGTAGTCCAGTGCTGATCTGTGAAGGAATTTGGTATTCTGTTCCCCTTCCTTGAGCCACTGGATCCGGGACTTTTGTTTCCAAAGGGTCTCTTCCTGTTGGCAACGAAGCTGCCATTGTTGCATCAAATTTTTTTATTTGTTTGCAGTTTCTAGGTTGCTATCTCCTGTTATCCAGCCTTTGTGAATCTGCTCTAGCTGCTCCTCTATCTTGGCTTTTTCTTTGAATATGTTCCCAAAGACTGTTATATTCCATGTTTTGATTTTATTTTTGATGTATCTCAATTTACCTTGTAGTTTGTACATTTTGGTACCTATGATATCCATTGGTTCATTCCACCACTTCTCAACAAGTTGAGTAAAGTCCGGATGGCTAAGCCAAAATTTCTCAAATCGAAATGGCTTATTTCTAGGAGTGCCCTTGATAGCTGCAATAAGAGAAATGGGCCAATGGTCTGACCCTCCACTAGGTAGAATGTCTGATTCTACTATCACTCCCTCCAACAACATACTTTTAGATATTAGAAATCTGTCAAGATGAGAGGTGATTTGTCTTTCACCTCCCCTTCTGTTATTCCAAGTGAAAGCCCCACTCTTGGAGTGGACATCCACTAATTTAGCTGTGTTGATGAAATCTAAGAATGCTTTAGAATCTTTGTTGAGTTTCCTGATTCCTCCTTTCTTCTCCAATAGTGTAGTTATCATATTGAAATCCCCTCCTATGATTTCCTTTGCACTGGGATATCTAAGCTTCAGATTCAATAAAGTTCTAAGAAAAATGTATTTCTCTTCTAACTCCTGAGGCCCGTAAACATTGGTGCACAAATAGGTCTCTAAATTTCCTATCACTTGAACTTCTATGGCTATAAAGTACCTAGTAGCTTCAGAGGAGAGGATTTTGATTACATGTGGATTCCATAGGGTAACTAAACCTCCCTCCCAACCATGACTAGCGGTTTCTAGGTATTCCATTTGTCTACCTAGCTTTTTGCTTGCATTATAAATAGTATTACTTGCGCATTTGGTTTCTTGCACAAATATAATGTCAGGTTTTTCCTTTTGGGCCTTCCTCTTTAAAAGTCTCTGTTTTATTTGGCTATTGAGCCCTCTAGCATTCCAAGAAATGACTTTCATTTTAACACAAAAAATTAGTATTTAAGAGAGAAAGCTTCTAGAGATTTCATCTTACCTGAGTTTAAAAGAATTTGTCACATTTCTTGTAGTGCCTCATTATTGGATCTGCGCCCTCTCTTCTTCCTTTGTTTGGAGCTGGTGGATGTTTGAAGTAGGCTTTTTGTTTGGAGTCCCATTCCTTTTGCTATGCCCAGATTCTTGTTTTGAATATCCATCTCTACTTTATGTTTTGCTATGTATATCTCATTAATTTTCCTAACTTCTTCTTCCGATATGTTTTCCATCCCCTTATTTTTCTAGTTTTCCACCATGTCTGGTAGGTTAACTCCTTCCTACTCTAATACCTCATTGAGCTCCATTTCCTCACTTCCGATGTCACTTATGAGCATTTCCGAATCTTCATCTGCCCCTTCTGTTACTTCTTGAGTCTGTTCTATAATGTTTTGAATATTTCCCTCCATTGCTTTGGTTGAAAACTCTGTTGTAGTTTTGTTTGCTTCAGAGGCATTGTGTTCCTTATTATGGTCCTCTGATTCGGTCTCAGTCTCCAATACTTCAAAAGCATTACTAGTATTACCTTGTGTTGTGCTTGTTCTAATTGGGTGTTTCATGTTTGCTCTCTGTCTTGCTCTTGGCCTAATGAAGGTATACTTGTTATTTCCTGCCTGATCCCCCTTGAGTTCTTTCACTCTTCTGTTTAATGGACATTCTCTGATTAAATGTCCATGCTCATGACACTTCCTACAACGAAATGGAATTTTCTCATAGTCAATGGCTTGGAAATAGTCCTCATCCCTATATTCGAACCACAGTCCTTCATGCAATTCCCCCGAGACATCCAACTCCACACAGATTCGAGCACAGGAAGTGTATCTTCTCTGCAGAGTGGCTTCTATAGCTTTGATAAAAGTCCCTAAATTGTCACCTATCTGTTTTAAAGCTGAATGTCCCCAATAGTCTATTGGTAGTGTGAAGAGGCGAATCCATATTGGCACCTGCTTGAAGGTTTCTTTCTCTGGCACAGAGTTGGGTTTCCAAGGCCTCATATAGAGGCCCGCTGAAGCGAAGAAGTAAGGTCCACCATCAAATATTCTATCCTTATCCTCTATATTCGAAAAAAAAACAGTGAAAAAACCTTTGGCTCCTAGGTGCAGTCTAACATCACCTTTGGGTTTCCATTGTTGCTTTATCCATTGACATAAAACCCTTTCTGTTGGCCAGAGTCCCATGAACTTGCAAATCACTGCATTTTCAGTCATGTGTTCTCTGTAGGCTTGAATTTCTGGGTCCATTAGCACCACCCTTAGGGATTCTGCTATTTTAGGCTTGCATGGGCCTTGAGTCGTTTTGTCATTGAGGTTTTCTGGTTTGTTCCCCTTCTCCTCACTCTCTTTTTCCAGAGCACCCTTTTCATTGTCTTCTTGCTCCTTCTCTTGTTTGTTCTCATGTGCGGGATGTGCCTACACTACCTTCTCCTTGCTTCTACTGTCTGTTCTTCCATCGCTCTCCTTTCCTTTCAGTTTTTGAGTGTTGTGTTCCTCCTTGCCCTCATATCTTCTCCTTCCCTTGCTGGTCCCATCCTCTTTCTATGACCTTTCATACCCTGCAATTCGCACACCTTCTTATGCTGTTTGTTTGTGCATGATTATCTGTTTGTAAGTAGGGGTCCCTATGGACCCCTCGTTTACCATCTGTCGGGTCAGGATCTGTCCCCTCTTGAAAAGTTATGCTACTCTGACCCTATTCGTTTCCAGTTTCAAACCCTAGTTCTGAAAATTCCGTGAACTATAAACCCTTGTTTCACCCAGCTCGCACCCAAGGGAGTTAACATCATTATTGTTATGATATTTAATAGGACAACTTCTTGATGATAGATTATTTTCAAGAAAAGGGACATAGTTATTTATATACCATTTTACTGCATCATTTTCTGTTGTACATGATACTGATTGATCATCTTAACACCATGTTGGTTCCACCCTTCCTGGTTATAATCTTCTCTTTCTATAACAAATAAGACTATGGGTAAACTTTTTCTATTGACATATTCAACTTCTTCCACCATCCCTGCTCTTAAGGAGTATCGAGCCCCCCTCTATTTATTATAAAAATGCGTAATAATGTCAAAGTTTTGTTTTTAGATGGAGGATAGGGGGTCTCATTACGAGCCAACCTACCATGTTCATAAGGCTGTAGCAAAGTGACATTCCCATTATGGCTACCACACCAAGGTTATGATCCATTGGATACCCAAATTGTCCTTGGAACAAGAGGTCTCATGACGAGCCGACCTGATCACTTTTGCTACATCCCAGTGAATGGTAGTGTGGATTTGGATACCATGCCAACACACTGATCTCTCCTGTAGAACAACACTGGAATTATCTATTTATAAATTGAGGATCCTGACTCATATGGGTTAAAAAGAAACCCTACCAAGGCTATGGATCCCTACTGGCAGTAGAGACTCTTCTTATGGTATTGAATTTATATCTTATTGTCAATTCTTAGTATAATATCCTCATCTTATTCTTTCTTTTATCAAAGAAATTATTTCCTTAATTTTTCCCTGTTTAGAACCTTTATGCATGAGATATTGTCTTTCAATCAATCGTATCATTCTCAGCTAGAATACCATCAACAGAGTACCTTTTTGGCATATTGTTGTCCTTTTCTTTCTTGCATAACTTATCATCAATTCAATGCATCCTGTCTCTTATTCATAACCATCTTTACACACTTCACTCTCATTATAACCATACCTATTGCCATCCTATCATTGACATGTGTACTCTATTTCATTTACTACCATATTGTTCACTCCCTTGCCTTACCATCAGAATAACCCTTTCCCTGTCTACTCGGTCATAGGCAACCTCTCTTTTTAAGGAGGGGGAAGGATTTCCATTATGCCTTTTCATGTGCAATATTTATTCTGCTTATTGAACTTGACATGTTTCTATGATATCTTATGATCAAATGACATGTGGTAATATGATAGTTCGAGAAGTAATATTATTAACTATCATGCACATTTCGCTTAACATTATGGAATTTAGTTGTTACGTCTACTTGATGTTCCATTTTTACCAAAGTAATTGCTATTCTCTGCTACATTTTTCTGTTGTGTTAATCTTTGAAATTGTAGGGCGAATATTGGAAGATCCGATCATTATGGGTGGAAAATAAATTTGACGAGAACCCTTAGTTTTGGAGATTTCTGACAGAGCTAGGGAAATTCTGGTGCATGCAAGATGGATATCATATTTCACTAGACTTCAGGCCCTTAGTGAATAAATCGCTATCAAGTTCTTACAACACTTACAAGATGGGTAGTCCACAGTGAAAGGTGTAAGGATAACAGTATCAGAGGCTATGATAGCTGAAGTTTCTGGGTTGTCAGCAGAAGGAGCAATATCACCTAAAAAGCACATAATGTTGCATGAAACAATGGAGATTTCCAGAGACATAGGGGAGGAATTAACACGAAAAGGCAAGGGCATTCAACCGTCCTCTCTGGGAGAACCATGGTACGAATTTGCAAGTGCCATCTAGACGTACATCACCTGTGATGGTCGACAGAATGAGGTAAAACCGTGACAACTTAAAATCTTAGCCCTTTTAAAGCAGAAGCTTACTGTAAATTTACCATTTTTCTTAAATTCATTATTGCATGACATAGTTGATAAAATAAAACGTGCTAGACATCTTGAGGCTATAGTTATTCATCATGGTTTGATCAAATTGATTGTTAGTCACAGTCTTGCACAGCAAAATTTTGATTTGGGATAATTTTATAGCGCCACTAGAGATAGGGATAAGCCCTGTAGTCCAAACCCTTGCAACTATAGAAATTGAACAACAAAACCCTGTTCCAAAGAGGAAGCGAACTGCTCATACAACAATAGGATCCCATAAGCACAGGTGTTTAGTGAGGCTAAACCTAGTTCAGAGGATTTTCCTAGATCCTCAGGGTAGCACTGAACGATTAATATAACCATCTAGTCCAATTACCATGCAAGACTTTGAACTAGAACTAGAGGAAGAAGGTAATTCTAAAGCAGATCAAGAGGAAAAACCTAATTCTGAATCAAAACCTGAGGAAGAATGCAATTATGACCTAGAATAAGGGGAAACACAACATTCTTTTCAAAATGATGATGAACCAGAAAATGAAGTAGGGCCCTCTCAAACACCACCTATGAGCCCCCAAGATAATTTATTGCAGGACTTTGAGGAAAGGATGGCCCAGGTTCTTGCAAATTTGAATGCATATATGCAACCTGGAGGATCACTTGACTAGAATCTGAACAAAGCTCAATCCTCAGAAGATTCTGGTCACAAATAAATTTTTCATTCCCCAGAAGCTGCAAACCGGGAAGAGGAAGTGGACAAAGAAATAATGCATGAATATGATAACCAGTTAGCTAACACAGTTATATTGGAACATAGCCAAGATGAGCACTAGGAACCTTTAGATACAGATGGTATTGATAAACCTGTTCCTATAAAGGATGCTCCTCAGAAGAAGCAAGTAACCAAAACAAAGTTAAGGAAGCTGAGTGTTATCACCCTAAAACTTTTGTTTCTAAATTTTGGAAAGTTTGCCTTATTTCTAGTCATAGTCTTATAATAGGTTTTGAAGTCATCTCATCTCAATATTGTCATTCTCTTTTCCAAATAATGTTTGACAACCTCCTTCCATGTCCTAGAAGCCTCACTATGTGTTTAGAAATCATATCTCACATCATTTTGAAGAAATTTTGAAATTAGCTACGAATCCACGTTTTCATAGCACAGACAATGTAAAAATCATTTTTTGCGCTACGAAATAACTGAACTAGGAGTTTTCACAGCGTGCTACGAAACCATTGAAAAAGCCTGTTTCAACATAAAAGACTCTGTTTTCTGCTTTTACTAGTCAAATTCTAGAAGGGTTCCTGAACAGCTGAGAACTCAGTTTTGAAAACTGAAAGAGGCTTTTCTTCCTAACATATAGAACTACAAAAAAAGCTTTCAGTTTCTTCAATTTCTCTATGATGTGGGAGAAATTCATGGTTAAAATTGTGCTACGAAACTGCTGAAAGTCAAGCTTTGTCTTCTGGGTTTAGCAGTCTTTTTCAAGATCAGTTTTTGGTCACAAGAAAAGGTATTTTGGAATTATGAAGGAGGTTTCTCTTCATAAACTCTCCAGATATAGTAACCTATCTCACTTTCTTTATAAGTGTTATCAGTTGGGAGATACTAAGCTTTCTTTGAAACCCTAATTTCAAAGAACAAATTTTTCCTGTTTTACATGTGTTTTTCAAGGACAGATTCTGGATAGCAGGAGAAGTGTTTTTAAAAACCAAGAGAGGTTTTTGTTCTAGATAGAATGAACTACAAAAATTCATTCAGTTTCATAAAATATGTCATGTATGATACAATAAAGTCTCTTTCCCACGTGCTAATTTTCAAGGATCCTAAACCTAAAAACAGGGAAACATGTTCCCTAATTTCTAGGGTTTATCATCAGTAGTAAGGTGACAACGTGGGAGGATTCATCAAATTCGACCTCATGAGGTTTCAACTGTCAAAGAATGCATTCAATGTTTAGTTAAGGTTGTTTAGTCATAACAAGGAGTTGTACTCCTAATTGTATTAGGACTCTAAGACAGTCAGTTAGCTGTCAATTGTATTTAATAGTCTGTTTTATGGTTAGAATAGGTGTCAATAATAGAAATTCGAATTATATTGATGAGGGATGAGGGAGTCCATGTTTTAAATGCTATATATAAAGCAAGAGGTCGAATTAGCAAGGGGTTGGAGACTTTTGGCTCAACTACTGCTCTATGTGCAGATTGTGTATATTTTTAACCTAATGCAGAGTTTCTACTTAGACAACTAAAAATTCATGAAGAGTTCTTGTATGTTCTTGTTTCGATGGCATCTTCTAGTACTTGCATTGTAGTGGCGTTTACTTATGATACTCAAAACTCACCAATGATGCTTTGACTTCCTTCATAGATAAACTAACTGTTTTTCACTGTTTTATATTTTCATTCCTGCACTTGAACTCTATAATGCCTTGACTTCCATGCTAGGTAGAATGTTTTGGCTTCACTACTCAGTATTCAAAGAGAGTTTTTAATGTCCTATTGTCTCATGGATTTCCTCTTTCACTTACTTGCAGTGTTATGAATACATGTTACTTAGAACTCATCAATGATGCTCTAACTTCCTTCATGTATTTATAAACTATGTTTCCTTGCATTGTATCTTTGTTTTGTTGATGTATAAAGACTCTCTATGCCCTGACTTTCATGTTAAGCTGTTCTTGCTATGGTACTGAAACAAACTTTGACTCCATAGCCCAATGGTAGCCAGCCTTCATCTTTCAACTATAAACATATAAAATCACAAACCATGAGTTAGCCATCTATCCATATCTTTAATCAATATCATTAACCCTTTGAGAGAGCCCTCTCAGGCTAAGGAGGCTAAGCCTTAGCTAAAATATTGGTTTGAAATAGTTACACCGAGATAGTCTGATCAGCAGCCTATCAGGGTCCTATTTTGGTGATAACATTGAGAAAGAAATATTGAAAGATTCAGAAGACGGTTAAGTGGCTATGTTGGAAATTGAAAGAGACTGCAAATAAGGAAACTCAGAGAACTCCTACTAAGTTAGTCACTATCGCCACACAAAAAAAAATATGTGAAGGTAGGGAAATAGGAACATAGACCAAACCTATTTCTACTCAAATGGTGGTCACACGAACAAGTTTTCACATGGAGTTGATAGATAGGTCTACTCAGACCAAGGGTTTACCCTCTCACAACAAAAGCACCTAGACAGAAGAAATAATCAATAACGCTCCATCACACAGTGAGCATATTCTTTCAGAGTTACAAAAGGAGCTGGTACAAGCCCATCTTACTTTAGAGAAAAATAGGAAGGAGATAGTTCCTCTGCAAAAGTATCAGGAGTTGCAGAGGCAATGCAGAGAATTGACCATAACTGAGAATGAAACTTTTGTTAAGTTCAGGAAGGAGGAAGAAAAGAAGAGGAAAGTAAAAGCCAAGCTAGATAAGGTTGTGAGCTAGATCGATGCTATTTTATCTTTATACTCTGATGTCTTATCTTGTAGGTCTCCTGCCAAAAATTATTTTTTATTTTTATTGGAAATATATTTGCTATTGAATATTAAAGCCATTAAGGCTGACAAGTCAATTGAATTGAAGACAACTGACGAATTCATAAATTGTTGTGAGGAGCATGGGATAAAAGTCCAACATCTTATCTATGAACTTTATTTGGAAAATTTTTTATTAGAAGGGGAGGTGGATAATAATTCTAGCCTTTTGTTGGGGACATTCAGTTCTAGGCCTTTATTTCTTTCGCAGCAAACCAACTCAAGTGGTCCAAGGCTTATAACACCTTTCAAAGGAAAGAACATGGACTGGATTTGTGGGTAAGGAGTGAGCCTACTCAACCCTTGCATCTTTTTGTTAAACACAAGAGGCTCATGAAACAGGAGGGAGTAATTCAGATTATGGGGCCCATACATAAAGAAATTGTGCAAATGGGAAGGGCATATTTCTTATCCATTCAGGAAAGATCCTTGCTTGCATCCAAATAGAGATGGACAGTCTCAACCAATAATGTCAAGGATAGAGAACCTTTTAATTACAGGAATTTTAAATCTGCCGCAGGCCGTTTTGTCACATACAGTAGTATTATATTAAGGGAAGGACCATATTGGCTGATATGTTGATTTAGGAATCCTATTATTTGGTACCCACCTGAAGGATACCGTTCTGATTATGAGTTGCTTGAAGGTCATGAAGGGATAGCCTTTGCAAATTTAATACAAAAGCATGGTTTTAGGTTAGATAGAGAAAAAGTCTTTCCTGCTTACTCTTTAACTACATTACATAATAACTACTTATGTTCATGAGGACGTGAAACAAGGTAAGCAGGGGAGTATGTTGGGCTGTGCAACAGGTATAAATTTACTCTTGATTACACTATCTCTTTCCTCCTTTTTATGCATTTGTGCCATGATGTAATAAGGTTTTGATAGAAAATGAATGAAACTGCTTTTGATGTGATTTAGCTGTCAAAACTAACTTTCATTGCCTTTTATGTAGAAATTAGCGAATGGAACAACTGTTGTTCAAACTATTGAACAACAAAGGATAAATAGAGAAAACAACGCACGTGTTGTGTAGTCAAATCAAGAAGTGAATCAGGAGGATCAATGCAAGATGAAATATTTTCTAATAATAGTATTTAGTTGTGAATTCCTTAGGATATCCTCATCTTGAGGAATCACATTTATCTCTTTTTCTCTTTAATTATAAAGGGGAAAAATGAATAGAATAGGGAGATGAAACTTTTCTCTTTTCACCGTAGTTGTAATTTTAATACACATAATGTTATTCTGAAAGAGACATCGTGATGTAATGATGAATAATATATAATTCGTTTTGTTGTTCATTCGCAATAGTCTGAAGTAAACAAGCAGTAATCATTGGCAGCTTGGGCCTGGTCACTGGTGGATTTCGCTGTTGTTCCTTGTGTTATACTTTTACCTTTCTTTTACTACAAGTTTAATTACTCTATTTTATAGCTTTACGATTGATTTACTTTCACCAACATTGAGTTTGTGTATCCATTTCATTAGTTCTTATTTATGTTGATTGGTTTCATTTATTTAATGTCATAGATTGATTTAATTATTAGATAAGAATCTTTTCTTGTCAATTGAAAGCCAGAATGTTATTTATTAGATCAAACATATTACTTTTATGTAGAAGTCTAGATTCAGCTCAAAGAGCTCTGTTATCACTACAGTGCACTCAGTTGATGTAATTGCAATTAGATTAAGATTGAGTTTGGTTTTGATTAAGATTGAGTTTTGATGTTTGAATAAGTTAATTTACTTGAATTTACAAGTTGGTAGTTTATGGTTTGATCCATTTACTCTTGTATTGAAATCAATAGGTTATTTTAAAGTATTACTCTATGTAGATTCAATGATTTACATCACTTGCACATATTGTGTACACTCTTGAAACAAAAATACTTACCCAGGTTGATAATTAATGTGAGGCATTTAAGAGTTCTAAAATACACCTCATTTGCATCCAATAGTGAACAATGCATAGATGTTTACCGAAAAATTGTTTGCGATTGATCTTCTTAAGAAGATCATAGAAAAGAATGAGTGCACAACAACTGTGGTGGCTAAGGCATGCTGCACTGTTCCAGAGATGAACATCCCTGAAGATGCTCCAGTCGAAGCAAGGATCTGGAAGCTCGCTGCAGGTGTGCGTAAGGCACAAATGGATCTATCTAAGGTTCAGTTTAAACTAAACCTTAAGATCACGGAACTTGAGTTGAGGGCCTGACCCTTGACTCTGCCAGAAGTCAGAGAGCAGTGCACGACTACTGTAAAAGATGTTATTACAATTATTGACACTGTAGTGAAGGATTCCACTGTGCTCTCTAAGTAGGTGCTCGAAGTAGTGACTAATATCCAAGAATATCCCAACTTGCAAAGACTAAAAATTGAAGCACTAGAGCTGCAACAAAAGTACGATGAGGTCAAAGCGATGATGTGCACCATCTCCGTCACATAGAGGTTGGAAAATTGCAGGAAGCGAAGGCATTAAAGGAATAGGTGGACGCAGCTCAGTGCAAGGAGGTAGTATTGAAGGCCAAAATGGGGCCTTGGCTAGAGAAGCCTATGTACTCACTGCCTCCATTAAAGGGAAATTGGCTAGTCTACAGGAGATACAACATAAAATACAGGCAAACAACACAGAACTAGTGATAGAGTAGTTGGTTGAGCAGGTTAAGCAGGCGACGATGTAGTGTACCACCGAGGTTGCAGTCATATAGGTGGAGCTGGGAGGTCTTCGCGACAAGATCTCCACATTGGTTGAGTGACTTGGAGTGAGTCACTAGATTTTTGTTGGGGGCCTATTGGGAACGGGTCCCCTGGGGTCAATTTTGGGGTTAAAAGCCCAAGTTTGGGGCTGAAGGCCCAAGTTTTTTATAAAGAATGTAAAGTCTTCACATTTTGTGGTTGCAAAATGCAAATATTTAAACAGTAAAAAAGGTTTCCATCCTTAGTTTAGATAGTTTGTGTTGGCTTGATGAGATCCACCCTTGGTCCGCGGGCCATGAGAATGTATAAAAAGGGACTCTTAGAAGAGTCTAAGGAAATATTTTAGTGGAGTTATAAGTAAGTTTGTGGGTCTATGAGAGCTAAGAGTGAAGAGTCTTAGCATAGTAGAGGCTTTGCAACTGACTATGCAGAGGTCTAGGGTAGAAGTCTGTAGCTGAGTGCATGGACCCCTACAGTTGTGCGCATAGGGAAGTTAGAGTTTGTACTCGAGATCTGAACCATCAATAAAGAGAATTATTCATGAGAAATCTGTGTATGAGCTATTTTACTTCTGTTATGAATGTTTGCGATTATGTTATGTTGAGTACTGGATTTATGATTTAATGTTATATTGATGTGCAATTCTGTGTATTTTAATTTGGCATATGAATGCAAGTAAGAATATCTGCTTACACAAAGATAATTATAATGCATGTTTAAGTTAACCAATACTTAAGCTAATCTAAGTAGACACAGAAGTGAGGATAATTATAAAGGCATGTAAGCGTTTGAATTCACCATTTAGGGTCTGCGAAGGACGATTGGAGATTTTCGCGAAGGTTTCAAAGCCGAATAAGAGAAGTACTTTGATAATCCCTAAAGGTCTTATAGATCTACACGAAGTAAGGGTTAGGGTATAAAATGACATCACAACCATCTCAGGGTGTGGAAACTTGGTTCCTGCATCTCCCCATACTTCTTTGGGTGAGAGTTCAGTCCGCGCTCCATGGATTGATGCCAAAAGGGCCATTAATGTAGGGATTTTCTTGGCTACTTAATACTAAACCTGGGTCATGACCCATCAAGCCAACACGGATCCAGAAGGATACACTAGTCAACAGAAGAAGAAGTTGGTGGTGCGTGTGGCAAATTTATTTGTTATTGTAGGTCACTTGAATAAAATGGGATCAGACAAGATACTGTCACGCTATGTGCCTAATTTTGAACAAAGTAGCATCCTGGTTGAAGCTCATGGATGAGCTGTGAGAGGCCATTATGCAGGAAAATAAAGAGTAGAATATTTTATGTTGAGATGTGCAACAAGAAATGCTAAAAATAGCACTGCTATAAATAGCTGGGCTATAAATAGTAGTTCAGCCATTGTAGATCTTAGCAACAATGGTTGAAAAGTGAAAGTGCTAAAAGTATCTTTTCTAAAAATAGCATTTAGGGATTCCTTCTTATTTTAGTCAGTCCCTGGACTAAACATAGGAAGTAAAATTCGAATTTGATGTTAACAGTTGTTTGTAAATTGATTAATTAATTCATCTTGAATTAATTAATTAAGGAATTATGAACATGAAGTCTATGTGAGGAAATGCAATAGTTTCTCCTTTGATTGATGGATTTATCCATCAGTTAAAGAGATAAGGATGAGTTGTAATTAGTTGGCTTAGTTAACTGAGTCAAGTACAGTTAGATTAATTTAACATTTTGTTAAATTAATGAGAGTTCAGTTACTTAATACTTGCATGCATGTAACTACTTGTTGTGGCCACCAACAACCCCCCTCTTTGTTTGATATTAGCAATAACACCAAGCAAATGGGGACCCTTAATAAAAAACCCAAATAAACATTTCATGAAATTTTTTTGTATTTAACTCCTTAAAACTTTATCACGACAAAAGAATGAAACGTTTTTCTTATGAGCATAATAAGCTACGAAGAAGCGACGTGAAATTCATCGCATCGCATTTATTATGAAGCGCTCTTAAATGAAAAAACTTAAGAAATCTCTGACGGCCAATATGCGACGTCGCGTATCGCAACATCGCATAAGTAGCACACAATGACTGAAAGACTAAATCTGCGATGATGCGATCTGCGATGTTGCGATCTGCGATAAATGTGATTTGAGAAAGTTTGCGATCATAATTTCTGCAATAACACATCTTAACGATGTGACCCGCGATGCTGCGATGCGAGTCACAGAAATTGCCCATCACAAATTTTCCTCGGCGCAGTATTCAATGGAAAGTTGCCCATTAACCAAAATTGGGCATGCAACTTAAAAGAAATCAATAATTGTACGCCAAAATATTCAGGAAGGACAGTCTCGTGTTTTTCGAAGAGTTAGTTCGCCATGAGTGTCATAATTATGCATTCATAAGAACTTAAAGCTTCCATGTCAATCTTTATTACCATTACTCTTTTCCTTTGCATAAATTGAAAGACAGGAAATAACATGAAGCAATGTGCAGGAAACATCTAAGGAAAAGGGGAAAGCATCAATGCTATGAGAACAGAGAAGAAATCCCTCCAGAGACGGATGCCGCATGCGACAAGGCCACAGATTCCAGAGTATCACTCAACAGATGCTGATGTCAATAGGCCACCTAAGGCTCAGAGTAAAAAATGCACAAAAGCAGCATGTTTACAAAAAACCCTGAAGCTTATGCACCAGAAAAGCCCAGAATGAAGAACGTAGGCAGTTTTCAATACATAAAATTGTTCAGAGAGTTAAGTCTCTAATTTTTTCAGTCATTCGCAAGGCCGGAAACCAAAATAGCAAAAGCAGAATCAGTTTAAGAGAAATTTAGGTCATTACCAAGTATACACGCAGTGAATACACCCAGCAAGAGGAAGATTCTCGAAAATATCTTTTAGTTTACCAGAAAGAGGTGTCAGCACTTGTAATTTCTATTTTCATAACTCAAACGAAAATGGAAGGCAACCAGCCGACTCTTCCCATGGCGAATGTTGAGTGCTTGTAGCACTAAGGAACAAATACAGAAATAGTTTAGAATTAGATTCAATTTTTAGAAATAGTTTTGCTTTATCAGAAGGGCGGTCATTTAAAAGCTGTATCCTAAATGTATGTAATTAAGTTAATTAGTTAGCAGTATTTAAACCCTTCTCATGCATTTAGAGAAGGGTCCAGAGATTTGTCAAAAACTTGTCCTCGGAACATGCACTTCTGCACCCTCAGAGGAGGTTTTGATGAATGGATGGATCGAGATTTATTAATGTTTGCATTTGATGTCTGCTACTAATGTTGCACTCTTGTATTCTTAGTAGATGTTAAAACAAGTAGAGATAAATCGTTTTTTCTTGAAGTTTGTGAGTAGGATTAGTCATAAATGGTACTTTTATCTCTTGGCCATTTCTGCTTATATTCTTTAAGTGATATACAGTTTCCAGTTGTTTATATATTATTGCATGAATGTATGAGTTACCATTTGGCACTTTTGTACGGTGGAGTCATTTATTTATGTCTGATATATGAATAACTTATTATGCAATATGCTGTTCACAATAATTTTGCCTAACTTCTTATGCAAAATGGTTTATCTCAATTGGTTTCTATTCTTATGATAGTTGAATGATCTTTATTACCAGTTGTTGTTTGAAATCTCTCTAGATCGCATAATAGAAGATATACACCCCGGGTTAGCATAGATTAGATGTGTTGTTTCTCATTAGATTACAATAGCATAGAGTTAGTTTAAGAATCTGAATTAAATTAGCTTTAAGTACTCTTAGATCAGCTTCATCAACTCTAGACACACACACACCCTTAGATTGGGAAACTGGTCCCATTATCCCCAGTCGGACCCGGTATACCAAACGGATAAGGAGCTTCCAACCAAGGTCCGGACCAGGTGGGTATCCCCCTTGTTGTCGACCCGATTTTCAGGGCTTCAACAACTCCATAAAGAAGGTTTTCACCTCAAGAGATTCGATCCCTCTTGGCACATGATAGATTCAAAGTTAGATGGATCTAGGTTGGTGGCAGATCAATTCAACATGTCATCAATTGTTTATGGTGAATCAACCCAATTAGGGAGCCAACGTCGTACCGTGGCCTACGAATCCCGTTGAATGTAATGGTGTCGTTGTTGTTTCCCTGCAAAATCAAACTTGAACTCCAACCACTGTCGTACTCGATTTCCTCGGGATTGAAACAGTTGCCAATGTTATTTCAATTGTGGAGTATTGGAATTGACAGATTTCTGAGGTACAAGCAGACTCTAACAACTGTGGTAATGTTATATACAAGACATTCACTATTTATGTGCGTTTCCAGGGAGCGATTGCTAATGCCATCTTTTCTTGTGCATGGAAAATAAAGAATTCACTTGGTTGTGATTACTGGTGGAATATGCTTATTCTGTTAGCCCTTCTTCTGTCAACCCTTGTTTTCTCGACAACGATTTTCATTGTCCTTTACGAGTTCATGCAACAATTCAGGATGCTTGAACTTGAATGACAATATCGACAAGAACACAAATTATTCGCTACTAGACAATTGTCTTCAAGATGGAAGATTGACAAGGAGTTGGCTATTCCTATTGTCCAACTATATAAGAGGGTTCGCGGTATCTGGAGATTGTACAGAGTCATATTGGTAACTACTACAATGTGCATTTATGGTCATTTTCATCATTTTCTCAGCATGCATCTTCGTCATCGGGATCCAGGGATGGAATTTGACAAGAAAAATGCCCATCATAAGGCATTTTACCCATATTTGACATTTAATATTTGTTTCTGCCCGTTTTTCCTGATGTTCTTTCCATTGTGGAAAATGTTTTTTTAATGGTTAATAATTTTATGAAAACAACATTAATGCTTATTTATTTTCTCTTTATTTTGCGGTAACTGATGAAGGTCTTTATTTTTCGGTAGCTGATGAAGATCTAGGGCCAAGGAGTTGTTGGAAACTTGGCATAAATCCTCAAATTCCAGTGGCACAAGGACAATCGACACCTATAAGACGTGTTGTGATACTAATTATAGGATAGACTTAGGCTAGGCAGTTTTACGGTGTTGAAGATTTTGGTAAATGTAATTAATGCTAACACCAATCAACCTAAATGAAGATAGAAGGATGAAACTGAACCACAATGTACAAGTTTTGATAATGTGCAATTTGAATAAGGGTTGGGCCTTCAAATATCAGTGTGTGGACCTCGTGCTATGGATGTTGCGTATTGTGATGTACCTTATGGTTGCAGCATTCAATTCCAGTGTAGCACGTTTGCCTTGTTCAATTTGGAAATTTGGAAGAATATCAATACCAGTAGCATTGTATGGAATTCAAATTGGGTGTGGCAAATTTGTCCTTCCACATTTTGGGGGAGAATATTAATTAGAGTAGCCAATGAACAACTTCTAAAACATGATCCACATTTTGGGGGAGAATATCAATTAGAGTTTCCAACAACCAGCTTCCAAAATAGGATCCTTCCAAACTTGCACGCCCTCAATATTTTGACCCCTCATCCACCAAGATTCGAGTCACGGTAGAAGTAGTGCTAATTATGTGTTGTTCCCTGTCCCAATTCAGCTGAAGCATCATTTTTTGATTGAGTTTGAGCTTCATACCAGGAGCAGAGCAAGCTAATACAGAGTCGGTTCTATATGACCTTAAAGGACACACCACGAAAGGCAAGCACATACGAAACTCTGCTTCGATATTTTTCCAAAGGATGAAATAAATGTTTCTGTTTTAGTTTTGAAGTCTCTAACCACATGGTTGCCTTCGTTTGAGGCATGAAGACACGTTTCATTTAGTCTCTCACCATGTTTATTTTCTAGAACAGTTGCCAACAATAAGAACTTAAACTTTGGTCGTGAAACTTTAATGCCCAGAACAACTACCGGCATTCCCGCATAAACTTGATTTTTTTGCTCATTAGTTTATGAACGAACAATTTAGTATAGGAAATGTTTTATGGAAGGTTTAAAGTTGTGAAAATATTTATTGCCAATTTTCGCGATCTCTATGCACAATCATATAGTTTTATAATGTTCGTATTTTATTTATTTATAAATATTCGAATCAATTCCTCAAATAGAAACTTTATTTAGTATTACAATATTTATGCATGAAGCACCTAAATGTACCCCGTTATCTGTCTATCATTATATATATAATATTATTATATATATATATATATATATATAATATATATAATAATATATATATATATATATAACTGTTCCAAAGAACACACATCTATGGTCAACATACTAGACATACACTCTACCTAGATCATCTATGTCCAAGGGATAGGCACAAAACCAATCCACTTTTTCTGGTCGTGGGACTTAGGTGAATCCTTCTTTCTCTAGCTACTCGGATAGGTAGAGATATATTGAAATCAATTTGCTTTCCTAGCTTTGTTTGAACCTCAATAGCTGCACCTCAACCTGTGGCTTGGCTGATCGGAAATTTGTCACGAACTTGAATATGCGTGCTTTCATTCATTCTGCTCTGTCTCAGTCCTATCAATGCAATGGAAAGTTAGCTCATTTGATTGCTTATCAAATTGTCATTATATACATAGAAAAGTTACTATTACGGTAACACAAACAACGCTATCATTATTAGTAGCGTTTGGAAGAGGTATACAAATGAATGTTGTTCTTTTTCCATCAGACCAAATTGCTTCATAGGTTAACAGGCAAGTAGAGAAAACTAACAAAGAATTTACTATTGTACCTTTCATAAAGCAGTGAGTAACTTTTCACCCTCATATGCATCAATGCGTAGTCTAGATGCTATATCATTCTTACACTAGTAGTCAACATTTGACCTTAACCATAAGTGAAAATCAGATTCTACTGAGAAGAAATTTAAGCATTCTACATGCAGAGAAAATATAAGAATTCATAATTTTCTTCTCCTTGAGAATTCTAGCAGACAAAACGAGAGTCACAAAAACCTATGTTTGATAGCGGCAAGAAAGTCTAGCATTGGAGGCAGCCCCTGCTCAACCAAGCACCCGTTGTAGGCGAAGTGTTGGAAACCAGATTGACTATGCAAACTAGTGTCTATGACTCCCGACAATAACTAGTGGCTTTTGGTTGACATTATGGTAAAGACACTGGAATTCCCTACTTCAATCGAGTTCATTCCTACTTTCATCAACCATTTTTAGTGTGGTGTCTTTTTTTCGCCTCCTTTATCAAATAACAATGTTCTAAGCACCTATTCCTACAATTTCCAACTTTGCGAAAGAGACCCATTGCTCAACAATACCCCTTGTTTGCATATGTTTTCTCGTTATTTCTGACAGAAATTTGACGAATAAACACAATGATGGACCCTCTTTGAAAGAACAATGAAATGGCCTTTTTCTTTACTACGTCTAAAATAAATTCTATTTTGGACTAGATATGTACATACATTTTCTGTTTTGTTTGAATTATAAAGAAAAGTGTATTCATTATGTATCAAAATGTACTAGGATTTATTGCTTTAATAAATATTAAAATTTTATTTAACTTTTTATATATGTATAATAATAATTAAAATATAAAAATTGAAAATTAGAAAAACAAATATCTAAACTCTAATTATGCAAAGCACTTTTCAATCAAATGTATATGCTAATACATTTTTTTCAATAAAAAATATTATTTATAAAAAAAATTATAAATAGAAAAAATATAAAAAAATAGTATTTATAATAAGAAAAATAAAAATAATTAAAGTAATATTATAAATTTTAAGTTTTTAAAATATGTAAATACATTTGCAACTTTGGACTAACTAAATTTTGATAATTTTACGATTTAAATTTAGAATCCCAAATGTAATCTTTACGAAATTTTGTACAAAATTAGTAGAAAAAATGAAAACAACGAAAACGAAAAGATAAAGAGCGTGTCACGTCACATAGGGACATGGTAAGTCAACACAACGTTCAATTTGTTTCCACTAGTCTTTATAAACAGATGCCATTTTAACACTTTGGTTCGCGCACAGACTTTCACGTTGCTTCTTAGCATCTCACGGTCTGCTTCAATCTGATAATAGTTAAAAATTGGAGGAGATGTCATGATGCACATAAAAGTATTTGTATATCACATTTAAAATTAAATTACATGTCATATAAATAGTGCTCATGAGATTCAACCGATTTCAAATAAGAAGAATAATTTTGAGAAAGTATTTCAACAAAACTCCAACAACCAACAACTTAATCCTATCTATATACTATTGTAAGCATTATTCCAAGTCTCCCTTTTAATGCTTAAACTACATCATTACAAAGATAATTAGAAGAAACATAAATTACATATAGTCACATTTGTCTCACTAGTCTTCATCAACACTCATATCCACTTCAGAATCTCACAAAACCTGCTCTTCCTTCATCACCTCATCTTCGAGTTGTCACTTGAACTCCATTTAAAACATAAACGCCTCTAACTATGTTTGAAGAACTTGCATGATCAACAATGTTCACATACTTTATTCTGCCAAATTAAATAGCTCTTTGTAACTGTTAGAAAAAGTAGCCAAGTAATGAACCATTTTATGGACAAGCTCCCATGTAATAGAAAACATAGCTCATTGTGTCTGACAGTTATCTAGGATAGTTGTCTGGGTAGTGAATGTGTTCAGAATTTGACCATAAAATTTGACCCATCTCACACACATGGATCTCATAAAATTCACATGTAATTGATTCTCTTGAAGCCCGAAGCACAACAAGACCCATCAACATATAACATATTCACACAATCAAATTAGTGATACATTCTTTTGGCACCGAAGAACATCAAGAACCACTAATTTAATTATATTTCATCGTTAAATAATTGGTTTTGCACTTTTAATTTACAAAAAATTGTATTGGAGTTTCTCATCTTCACAAAGAAGTGGTTAGAGTGGTCAATTCCAGCAAAGTCACATTCACATATTGAGTTGACCAGATTCAATATGTTTAAAATACAAAATTCAAATAAATTTAAAACAAAAAATCATTCCATGAAGAATTTTAATAACCACAATTATGTTTCTTGTGCAGAATTGATTTTAACCTTGTGGAACTTGAGCAAAGAAGACAAGCTAATCAGATCTGGGCATCTGTCCAAATGTGGATTAACGACAACAACATAGGTTGAAGAGAACGATCTAGTACATAGTGCAATTCTTTCACAAAGAAACAACTGTAGGTGGTCAGTGCCCCAATTCATTGCAACACATATCAACACCATTCCATCGTTCACACACCATAAGCAACAACCCTCCATGCAACAATGATCAAAACTAGGGCATGACACCCATCCATATATTGACATGGATCTATGGATGTTGTGGTCGCTAAGGATGATAGAGTCGATGAGCAGTTCCCAAGGCTCTACTCTCATTAATTCATTTAATTCCTTCGTGCTAGAGATTCTCCCCATGCTGGAGTTGTGACCAACATCTAATTGTAGGAATCGTGATGCAATCAATGTTTTCAACCCTCCATGCCCACTCTGTGTCTTGTGCATCTTTCATGGATGAAGAAGATTAGTGTTCTCATTTCCAATTATGACTTTGAAGAGTGGGCCAATTTAGGAAAATTGAAGGGATTCTTTGCAAAATTATTTTAATGAGCAGGGAGGTCTAATAATTATCAAATTCTCAATAGAAGCAAGCATCTATCCAATGGATCCTTCAATCCAATTGTTAGATCAACGATATCTCAAATCTGTGATATATGTGTTTCTCTACAACACCTCCAATTCACACATCATTTCCCATTCAATCATTGAACTGGTTGTTCGATTTCCTCCAACATTTTTCCACTTGTAGTTGCACACAACTCTGCACTAGCATAAACTCTGCAAACACAAATAATTCTACAACAATTGAAAAATAAACACACACTGATCTAATATATTTCTACTTATGTACATAGTGTCTGTCCTCACATGTTTTCCATGTCCCTTGGCCCTCCCATAAGGGAGTCAAGCCCATACAGGCTTTGATACCAATTTAAAAATTGGAGGAGTGGTCATGATGCACATAAAACTATTCATATATCACATTCAAAGGCAAATTACAAGCCACATAAATAGTGCTTATGAGATCCAACCGATTCCAAACAAGGAGAATATTGTTGAGAAAATATTTCAACAAAACTCCAACAACAAACAACCCAATCCTACCTATATACTATCATAAGCATTATTCCAAGTATAAATCTATAGAAAAATCCCATCCCTGCTGCTCTAGACGTGAACAGTCTTTATCCGGCGAATGACCCCTTCCTCCATGTTGTGCAAGGTGTTGAAGAAAATTTACAGACTCTACGCAAGATCGCGGTGTTCTGTGATTGAAACATGAAGATATTTATCGTGTTTCATCAGAAAATGAAGAACATCACGACTAGATTTAGTTCATAGAGAAAAATGAAGATAAAACCCTAGAGATATGTTGAAAGTGAAGTGGAGGGCAAGGTAGAATATAAGGTTAGCGAACCTTGATATGTCGTGAAGGAAATCGATACAAATGAAAATGAAGTGAATGGATGGTTTCAATGGAAGTATTTGAGCGACGAGGATGAGTGAAAAGGAGTAGAGAGAACAAAGTTGGATGAAATGCTTGGTGTGGTTGCTTCTAACATGAAATCCATGGAGGATAACTTGTCTTAGAATTTCCCTGTACAAAGTAGCCACCTATGGTCCCTACAACATTCCTTAACCCTTGCCTTTCAGGATCACAATGGATTTTACTCTAACCTCTTGTTTCTGAAATGATTTCTCTATCTCAATTTTCGATTTTGTAAGACATTTTCTTGTATCGATTTTTTTTTGTTTGTGGGCGATAGATATTTGGGGGTTTTGTATTTCTTTATGTTAAATATATGTGAGAGAGGATTGGTTGTGGCATGTTATTGTGTGTTTGTAATATATATCCTTGGGTATACATTTGGGATCACCTATTTATTTTTCACACAAAAGCAGGAAACAACAATCCTCCAATCCATGAATCTTAATCTTTGTACTAATATAACAATTAGTTTGTGGCAATATTGTAGAACATGGAATGAATTGTGTCAAAATCTAGGTGAAACCAATTTGCAAAATACTTGCAGTGAGATGGGTCTCAGAAGTTGCATGGGACATTGGGATTTCACCACTGGAATCAATTCCAAAAAACAATGGTGAGGGTTCTTATCATTAGCGATATATAACAACTCTAAGTGCAACATATTTATGAGGTTTTGTGATGTTCATCTGATCTATCCATGAATGATATAGGATTTGTGCTTCTGTGGACCTGTCTATGGAGGATCCTATATCTTTGTATTTGAGGAGCTGCATTTGGAGGATCCAGGACGTTGACTTAGGGGGCTCTGACCCAGGTTCAGAGTTAGTTGCGCCAACCAACAAAAGCCTACACTACCGGCCCTTTCGGCAACAACCCGCATAGTGCAAACTGCAGTCTCACCCGAAGATTGCAAGAACCAAGTTTTTTCATCTAGAGACTAGTGTGATGTCTTCCAGCACCTCAAATATGCCTTCAACTGACTAGACATACACTCTACCCCGATCATCTTTTTCCGAGGGACAGGCACAAACCCAATCCACTTTTTGTCATCATGGGGCTTAGGTGAATCACTCTTTCTCTAGCTACTCAGATAGGTAGAGATATATTGAAATTAGTTTGCTTTCCTAGCTTTGTCTGAATCTCATTAGCTGAACCTCAACGCACTGCTTGGCTGATCAAAAATCTATCACGAATCTGAATTTGCGTGCTTTCATCCGTTCTGGTGTGTCTCAGTCTTATCAATGCAATGGAAAGTTAGCTCATTTTATTGCTTAGCAAATGGTCATTATATACATAGAAAAGTTTCTATTATGGTAATATAAACAAGGCTATCATTATTAGTAGCATTTGGCAAAGATATACAAATGAATGTTGTTCTTTTTCCATGGGACAAAATTGCTACATAGTTAACAAGTATGTAGAGAAAACTAACAAAGAATTGGCTATTGTACCTTTCATAAAGCAGTGAGTAAATTTTGACCCTCATATGCATCAATGTGCAGTCTAGATGCTATAGCATTCTTACAGTAGTAATCAATGTTTGACCTTAACCATAAGTGAAATCAAATTCTACGGAGAAGAAATTTAAGCATTCTACATGCAGAGAAAATATAGGAATTCATAATTTTCTTCTCCTTGAGAATTCTAGCAGACGAAACCAAAGTCACAAAAACTTATGTTTGATAGTGGCAAGAAGGACCAGCATTGGAGGCAGCCCCTGCTCAACCAAGCACCCACCATAGGCAAAGGGTTGGAAGCCAAAATTGACTATGCAAACTAGCGTCTATGACTCCCAACAATAACTAGTGGCTTTCGGTTGACATTATGATAAAGACACTCCACCTCCCTACAGTCAATCGAGTTCATTCCTAATTTTATCAACAATTTTTATTTTTAGTATAGTGTCTTTTTCTCACTTCCTTTTCCAAATAACAATGTTCTAAGTGCCTATCCCTACAATCTCTCAACATTGTGGTGTGGCCTGTTTCTCAACAACACCCCTTGTTTGCATATGTTTTCTCGTTATTTCTGATAGAGATTTGACGAATAAACAAAATGATGGGCCCTCTTTGTAAGAATAGCGAAATGGCCTTTTTCTTTTAAACTACGTCTAAAATAAATTCTATTTTGGATTAGATATGTACATACCTTTTCTGTTTTGCTTGAATTATAAAGAAAAGTGTATTCAATATGTATCGATATGTACTAGGATTTATTGCTTTGATAAATATTAAAATTTTATTTAACACTTTTTATATGTATATAATAATTAAAATTATGAAACAAATATCTAAAGTTCTAATTATGCGAAAGCACTTTTCAATCAAATGTTATATGCCTAATACATTTTGTTCAATAAAAATAATATTTTAATAAGAAAAAAAATAAAAATTAGTATTCATAAATAATAATTAAAATAGTATTATAAATTTCAATTTTTAAAATATGTAAATACATTTAATTCTTTTAAAACTCTAGAGTAATTAAATTTTGCTAATTTTACGATTTAAATTTAGAATCCTATATGTAGTCTTCACGAGATTTTGTACAAAATTGAGCAGAAAAAATGAAAACAACGAAAACGAAAAGATAAAGAGTCACGTCACACACAGACAAGGTAAGTCAACACAACATTTAATTTGTTTCCACTAGTCTTTATAAACAAATCCCATTTTAACCCTCTGGTTCATGCACAGACTTTCACGTTGCTTCTTAGCATCTCACGGTCTACTTTGCTCTGATAATAGTTAAAAATTGGAGGTGTTGTCATGATGCACATAAAAATATTTGTATATCACATTCAAAATTAAATTACATGTCATATAAATAGTGCTCATGAGATTCAACCGATTCCAAATAAGAAGAATTTTGTTGAGAAAATCTCTCAACAAAACTCCAGCAACCAACAACTTAATCCTACCTATATACTATTGTAAGCATTATTCCAAGTCTCCCTTTAATGCTTAAATTACATCATTATAAAGATCATTAGAAGAAACATAAATTACATATAGTCACATTTGTATCACTCGTCTTCATCAACACTCATATCCACTTTGGAATCTCACAAAACCTGCTCTTTCTTCACCACCTCATCTTCGAGTTGTCACTTCAACTCCATTTAAAACATAAACGCTTCTGACCATGTTTGCTGAACTTGCATGATCAACAATGTTGACATACTTTATTCTGCCAAATTACATAGCTCTTTGTAACGGTTACAAAAAGTAGCCAAGTAATGAACCATTCTATGGACAAGCTCTCATCTATCAGACAACATAACTCGTTGTTTCTGACAATTATCTAGGATAGTTGTTTGGGTAGTGAATGTGTTCAAAATTTGACCATACAATTTGACTCGTCTCACACACATGGATCTCATAAAATTAACCTGTAATTGATTCTCTTGAAGCTCGAACCCAACAAGACCCATCAACATATAACATATTCACACAATCAAATTAGCGATACGTTCTTTTTGTAGGTTTTAACCTCGTACAGAAATTACCTGCATACGAATTCTAAATCACAAAAAAAATAAACAATGCGAGAGCATAACACATAAAAACACATATGCATAGATATTTTCCCCTAGATCCCAAAACCTGGACTACTAGCTTGATTTTTCATTATGTTCCTTTCAATGTTACCATACATATTTATACATGCTGCATCCAATACCATGGACCGAAAACCATCGCGTCCAAAACCATGGACCGAAAACCATCGCATCCAAAAAACATGTGCGAAAATCATGCACAAAACCATAGGTGGGTACCCCTCAAACCCCCTGTTAACTATGTGGAAAGAATATAACACAACCCAACACTTTTGGCACCGAAGAACATCAAGAACCACTAATTTAATTATATTTCATTGTTCAATAATTGGTTTTGCACTTTTAATTTACAAACAATTGTACTGGAGTTTCTCATCTTCACAAAATAGTGGTTAGACTGGTCAATTCCAGCAAACTCACATTCACATATTGAGTTGACCAGAATTGATATGTTTAAAATAGAAACTTCGAATAAATTTAAAACAAAAAATCATTCCACCAAGAATTTTAATAACCACAATTATGTTTCTTTTGCAACATTGATTTTAACCTTGTGGAACTTGAGCAGAGAACACTATCTAATCAGACTAGGGCATCTCCCCAAATGTGGATTAACGAGAGAAACATGGGCTAAAGAGACAGATCTAGTACATAGTGCAATTATTTCACACAAAAAAAACTGTGGCTGGTCAGTGCCCCAATTCATTGCAACACATATCAACACCATTCTGTCACTCACACACCATAAGAAACAACCCTCTATGCAACAATGATCAAAACTAGGGCGTGACTCCCATCCATTGATTAACGTGGATCTACGGATATTGTGGTTGCCAAGGATGACAGAGTCGATGAGTAGTTCCCAAGGCTTTGCTCTCACTAATTCATTTAATTCCTTTGTGCTAGATATTCACCCCATGCTAGAGTTATGATCAATATCCAGTTGGAGGAATAGTGATGCAATCAATGTTTTCAACCATCCATGCGCACTTTGTGTCTTGTGCATCTTTCATGGATGAAGAAGATTAATGTTCTCATTTCCAATTATGACTTTGAAGAGTGGGTCAATTTAGGAAAATTGAAGGGATTCTTTGCAAAATAATTTTAATGAGCAGGGAGGTCCAATAATTATCACATTCTCAATAGAAGCAAGCATATATCCAATGGATCCTTTGATCCAGTGGTTAGATCAACAATATCTCGAATCTGTGATATATGTGTTTCTCTACAGCACCCCCAATTCACACATCATTTCTCATTCAATCATTCAACCAGTTGTTCGATTTCCTCCAACATTTTTCCCCTTGTAGTTGCACATGACTCTGCACTACCATAAACTCTACAAACACAAATAATTCTACAACAATTGAAAAATAAACACACACTGATCTAATTTATTTCTACTTATGTACATAGTATCTGTCCTCACATGTTTTCCATCTCCTTGGGCCCTCCCATAAGGGAGTCAAGCCCATAGAGGCTCTGATACCAATTTAAGAATTGGAGGAGTGGTCATGATGCACATAAAACTATTCAGATATCACATTCAAAGCCAAATTACAAGCCATAAAAATAGTGCTCATAAGATCCAATAGATTCCAAACAAGGAGAATATTGTTGAGCAAATCTCTCAACAAAAATTCAAAAACCAACAACCCAATCCTATCTATATACTATTGTAAGCATTATTCCAGGTATAATTATATAAACAAAGCACACCCCTACTGCTATGGCAGTGAACGGACTTTATTCGGTGAATGACCCCTTCATCCTTGTTGTGCAAGATGTTGAAGAAAATTTATAGACTCTACGCAACATTGTGGTGTTTTGTGATTGAAACATGAAGAGATTTATGGTGTTTCATCCGAAAATGAAGAACTCCGTGATGAGATTGAGTTCATAGAGAAAAATAAAGATAAAACACTAGAGATATGTTGAAAGTGAAGTAGTGGGCAAGGTACAATATGAGGTTAGCGAACCTTGATATGTCGTGAAGGAAATCGATGTATATGAAAATGAAATGAATGGATGGTTTCAATGGAAGTCTTTCAACGACGAGGATGAGTGCAAAGGAGTAGAGAGAATGAAGTTTGACGAAATGCTTGGTGTGGCCTCTTCTAACATGTCATCCATGGAGGATAACTTGTCTCAGAATTTTCCTGTACAAAGTAGCCACTGATTATCCCTACACCATTCCTTAACCCTTTCTTTTTAGGATCACAATGGTTTTTACCCTAACCTCATGTTTTTGAAATTCTTTCTCTATCTCCATTTTTTATTTTATAAGACATTTTCTTGTATCAATTTTTCTTTGTGGGGGATATATATTTGGGGATTTTGTATTTCTTTATGTTAAATATATGCAAGAGAGGACTGGTTGTGGTATGTTATTGTTTGTTTGTAATATATATCCCTTGGGTATACATTTGGGATCACTTATTTTTTTTTCACACAAAAGAAGGCAACAACAACCCTTCAGTCCATGAATCTTAATCTCTGTACTTGCATAACAATGAGTTTGTGGCAATATTGTAGAACATGGAATGAATTGTGTCAAAATCTAGTTGAAACCAATTTGCAAAATAATTGCAGCTAGATGGATCTCAGAAGTTGCATGGGACGTTGGGATTTCACTATTGGAATCGTTTCCAAAAAACAATGGTGAAGGTTCCTATCACTGGCGATATATAACAACTCCAGGTGCAACATATTTATGAAGTTTTGTAATGTTCATCTGATCTATCCATGAATGATCTAGGATTTGTGCTTCTGTGGACTCATCTATGGAGAATCCTGTATCTGCGTATCTAAGGAGTTGTATTTGGAGGATCCAGGATGTTGGCTTAGGGGGTCATGACCCAGGCTCAGAGTTAGTTGCGCCAACCAACAAAACCCTACACTGCTGGCCATTTCAGAAACAATCCATGTAGCATAGACTTCAGTCTCACCCGAAGCAGTATGGGGGGATGCGAGGCATCCAGAGACTAGTTGATGTCTTCTAGCGCCTTAGATTTTCCTTAACGCAAATCGATACACTCCTAGGGCACATTACTACAACTCTATTAAAATATCTTTTAGACCTTCGCGAAGTTCTACGATCAGTCCTTGTGGACCTTTAGCAGTCAATTTTCTTATTTATGTGCATCAAAGAGTAGTCCTAAATTAGGTTTTGTGCAGATTTACTTAAGTTATTAGTAAACATCAAAGAATTCATCAGATTCTTCGCAAAAATTCTTAGACATGCATTGCATACATCATTAACACTTATTTAAGAGAATCACGTAACATTCAATCAATATTCCATAAAACACATCATTCGTTGACAACATATAGAATTAACATAAATACACAATAATTCTTCGGAAACTATTTTTATTGATCTTCAATCCAAGGTTATAGACTCAAAACTACCTTGCGCACACAACTGGACGGTTCTGCGCACTCAGCTTTGACTCTACCTAGGCCTCTACGCACTCAGCTACAAAGCCTTTCTTCTATCTTACCCACTTCTCTTTGCTATCACTTCCCTTCTTCCTATTCATCAATTATGTCTTAGAATCTCTAAAACACACCTATTTATTGCCTTTTTCATCAATGCCATGGTCTGCGGACCATGGGTGAATCTCAAAACTAACTCAAACTTTTCATAAAACAAGGGGCTAAAACCCTTTGACTCCTATTCATCTACGTGCTATACATCTACAAATTGTGGAGACTTTACATTATTTTACAAAACCCTATCAAAACTTGGGTTATTTTAATCCCAAAATGACCTAAGGGGCCCCATCCCAACATGCCCCCAACACAAATATCGTGACTCGCCCTCAAGTCACTTTTCTAGCACTGTGATCTTACTGCGAATATCCCCCAGCTCCACCTAGATCTCTACAACTTTGGCAGCGCTTTGCATTGTTGCCTGCTTGACTTCCTTGACTAATTTTCCATGGCTGGTCCTTCTATGGCCAGCCTCATTGTTTGATGTTTCTGCTACAGTCTTTTAAGCTTATCTTGAATGGTAGTTATTACTTAATAAGCCTCCTCCAACCAAGGCTGCAACCTGGACTTTAGTAAGGCCCCCTTCTATGCTTCCTCTACCTATGCTAAGAGCTTCTTTCCCTCCTATAATTTGGCAAGGCATTGCATTGGTGCTATAGAGTGCACAGTTGCCCAGACTTCATCATATTGCCATTGTTGGGTTGTGTTATATTCTTTCCACATAGTTAACAGGGGGTTTGAGGGGTACCCGTAACCCCACTTTATGGGGTCCGGGGCAGCGCCCCATAAAATTTTGGTTTTGGACCCTATGTTAGTTGGGCAGACCCACCTATGGTTTTGTGCATGATTTTCGCACATGTTTTTT
>APFE030271202.1:0-16554 GCA_000404065.3 Pinus taeda | reverse complement strand
ACTTACAAGATTTTTAGAAAGAATAATAATAAAATTATAAATATTTTAAGATCTTTACACTTGGCGTAACAAATTAACCTGGTCATTTTAGGGCTCCATTATGGTTAAAAAATCCATCTATTATTTACAATCGTACTAATTTGCTCCCAAAAAAATACTCATTTAAATACCAAAGCAACGACTTAACACAGACATATGAATTATTGTTTAAAAAAAATTATCATTTAAATACCAAATTAAGGATTCAATAAGTGTGAATTCAATCATTTAAATACCAAACTACAGACTTAATATTCTTCAACTGTGATTTTTTTAGAGTTTACGGTATATGTTTTATTAATAGAGCCTAACGTGAAGAAGGTCAAAGAAAATTGACACCTTAACTCTTCATTAACAAAATAAATTCAACCAATTAAACTAACTTTAAAATTTTTAAATTTATCCTTATATTTTAATATTATTTATATGTAGTATATTATAATAATAAGATATTTTTCATTGTTATTTTATTTAGTATATATAAACCCATAAAGTAGAAAATCTATTTTGCAAATATCATTGTGTATTTTTAGTATTTTAATAAGTTTTTAATCATTTCCTTATTATGGTTAAACTAAATTCTAATCTTTTACATAGGTTTTTTAATCTTATGTGATCGTGTATAAATTCCCTTTCTAAATAACTTCTTTGTTTTTTCTTAAATCTATAAACGTACTTGTTCGATTTTGCTTAATTATAATAGATCTCATTTTTTTAGAATAACAAGTTAACTGTAATAGATCTCATTTCTTTTCTAGAATATGGTATTTATATCAAAGATGATGATTTATAAAGCCTATTAATATCTCAATTAATTTCAAATAATTAAATTTAAAATTCTTTAAATTTTCAAGTAAGATTTATATTTTTAACAGGGGAAGACTTATTTTAGTTTAGAGTGTATAAGGATTATTGAAGGTTATAAATTACTTTTGTATTATTGATTTCTTCACATGTTTAGAGAAAATGTAATCACAAATCTCATATCCAATTACATAAAATAATATTTTATATAAAAATAATAGAAGTGGCGAAAATTTCAAAGAAGACAATTTTTTTTTAAATGAAATATCCAAAGAATTATTGTTTTACAATATTTCCATCATCTATTTATCATTTTCTCACTGCTATAATTTCAATTGAGTTTGTGATGGATATCAAATCCAAGATATTCATATAGAGGAACTTCTTTGTTTGTTGTTGTCATCTAAGAAAGTATCATATGTGATATTTTACTATTTAACTATCATGACTTTAGTTTTGTCAATATTAATAGTTATTCCCATCTTCAAGCAAAAATGTTGAACAATTCTTAGTTGCTTCTCATATTCCCAAAAGAGCAATATTGCTAGCATAAAGAAAAAGGGTTATGATACTAATGGGCTAGCATAACCTATATCTTCCAAACATTGATCTAGCTTATCAATATATATGTCAAAAAGAGTAGGGATAAGTGACACCCTTGCTTGACTCCAATTGTTCATTTAATTTTTTTTTGGTGAGCTCTCAATGGTCCTAAAATTGGCAATAACATTCTCATATAGCCTTGTCACAAAAACCCTCAACTTGAGAGGAACCATTATCTCTTCCAACATCTTCCACTATTTTGTCCTAAGAACAATGTCAAAATGTCTTCTAAAGTCAATGTAACAACATAAAATATCACTTTTTTATTATTGTGACATTCTTCTGCAATGATCCCAAGAGTAACAAGGTGATCCGTAGTTGAATGATATCTCCTAAACCTGGATTGGCTATTAGCTCTTTTACCATAAATTTATATCCATTGGCTAGTCTCCCTTTTCAAAATAATTTCAAATAGCTTGGGTTAAATGTGGCTGATCATATTGGCAATATAATTACATTCTATGTTTTTATCTCCACTTTCGAAGATAGACACAATGAGGTTTTGTGTCCAAGGGTATTGAAGTCTTTATTCATTGAAAAATTAAAGAACTTGTATATGTGATTGATGAGAGTAGACCCTTCTATTTAAAAAAATTCAACTTGGTAGCCTTCAATATCATTAGCTTTCCCATTAAATAGTTCCTAAACCCCAAACTAAATGTTTTCCAGATAAAATATATCATTCTCTAAGAGAGAATTCAAAATTTTGTTCATTGTATTAGGGGATTTATTGATGTTTTTAATGTAGGAATTCTAGTCTTTTAAGGGAATTGGAGTATTTGATTTAGTTTTATTAATTAGAATTGTCTTCCAAAACTTTCTAGGATCATATATATATACGATATATATAGTATATATTATATATATATAGATATATATTATATATAGTAATAAGTCCATTTTTGAGGTCGATAAGCAACCCAAACACCAAATGGTGTATGTGAGACTCCCTGTTTGGGACAGAAGGACCACCTGCATGCAACGAATTCCGACTGCTAAAATCTACGAAGGCGTACACCACTCTAGCCCCCTCTAGTTTTGAATTTGACCATCTTAGAGGAAGAGACATGCTCTAACCATTAGGCCCACTCAAGTTGTATATATAGGTACAATAACTACTCTTTCTTTATATTTATATAGTACTTTTTCTTTTTTATAATAAGACAATTATACATATTTATCTTATCAAACTTTAATGATGCATAAGGGGCTTCTCTAATTTCTTCTCTATATCAAGGGTTGGTAGTTCTATAATTCATTTTACATGGCGCTTCAGTGGAGAACTTGTTAATGCAATCAAAGAGGGTTATGGTAAAATTATGATAAAGGTTTAAGATGTTATCTTTATAAGTAAAGAGGTGTAAATCACTATTTAAATATTTTACAAAGAGATCAATGTTTTTTTTTGTTGAAAAACAAGTGCCTTTGATTCTCACAATTTTTTTGCATGTGGCTTTTGTGCCCGAAAATATTTTGAGTTAACATTAAAGGTCTATGATCAAATTCAGGCTCATGGTCATTTAACACATCAAAATTTGTAATTTGGTTGAAGATAAGGATACCAATATCACATAATCTACAACACTACTACCAAGCCCATGAATACATGTCATCTAATTAGATTTTGATGACTTGATTAAGTCATTGCAAATTAGAAGGTCTTGAGAACTATAGAGCTTGAATAACTCAATATCAAATAAATTCTCAATGAGGTCTTTAGAGTTTCTTTTGTATCTACTAACTGAAACAATGCCCTCATCTAGCCAAAGTTGATTATGATTGGAATCATTGCTGAGAAGAATAGCCTGGTTAGTTATGGTTCTAGAGCTAAAGTGTCGTAACAAGCTAATATTACCTTCAATTCTCAGACTATGAATATCATGTTCTTGGGTATTATAAGGGAAATTTTTATCTAATCTTTTTTTTTTATAAAAGATTGTGTTGATAAGTGTGAAATAAAAAAATGCAATATAAATCCTATTACAATTAATTTATTGATTATGTGTCTACCTTATGAAGCTCAAAGTGAGGAGAAACATTATGTGTCTACCTTATGAAGCTCAAAATGAGGAGAATCATTCTTTTTTATGTGACCGGCTATTTCCCCAATCCCTTTGCAAGAAGATTTTTTGTTTCATGATAACCATTAGATGGATATGTTAATGTGAAATACTTTAGACTCATCTTGAGGAATAAAATTGTTTTGATCATTGAGGGGCTCTCACAAAACAAGGGTATACTCATTATGAACTCAACATGTCACATGAAAGAATTGAACATGGATAATAAGGATAACTAAGTTTCTCTCAATCACTTGATCTACATCCAATTAATTAAATCTGGATCAATCTATCTATATACCTTGATTACATGAGATAAATTGTTTCAATTTGTAACTTACTTTTTAATTGTTTTTTACTATTGTTAATATTTCATCATTTTTATACTATTTAACTGATAATTATAAGATTCAAGACTATTTAGTTATCCAAGATAGCATGAAAGATCCTACTTTATCACATAGCATAAAAGTATCCTTGAAATATTAAATAGACACTTTAAGAATGTTAAGATTTACATGTATATAATGTTCAATAATCAGCAAATTCAAAGGAAAGATATTATGCTATTTGTATTCGTCAACCATTTTAATTCCATGAAGGCATGTGATGTGAGTCGAGGCTTTGGGTTCATGTAATTTTTAGAAGGATGAGATTCTAAGAGCTTTATACTTACACTCATTTGTTTAACGTTATTAAAAAAGAATTATTTACTTCCACTTAAAGTAAATAACCATTTGACAGAGAGCTAGTACTTACTAAACAGAGTGCAATCAGAAGTGAAGGCAGTGCCTATGTACACAAACTAGAATAATCGGGAATTCCAGCAATGAGAAGTAAAGGCAATGCCTATTAAAATTTGCAAATGAGCATTTAGCCAAACTGCTATGGTATAGATTCCAAAGGCAATGAACACCAAACCAAACCCTGTCACATTGGAGTGGTCTAATGAGGCTAGGAATGGTTTAGGCAGTCAAAATGTTAGAATTTGGGTCCAAAAAAGTCAAAAAAATTTAGTAGAAGTAGTATTTGAATTGTGTTTTTGATAGTGGAAATAGATTTAGCACTATCAAAAACATTCCGTACACTTAAAAATTTGAAATTTAACAACTATAAGTTAGATTTACAAAAATCTTTGCCAAATTTTCTCTAAATATAACTAATTTTTCCGCTCCTCGTTAAACTACGCGTATCACATTTATGGATTGACGGACGGACCCGCATTAATGGATTGACGTTGGACCAAAATATAATTCGAATCGCGTTATATACCTTGATTTTTGAATTTTTTTTTTAGCTAAATGATCTAGGAATTGGTAGTATTTTGGAAATTATAACTTTTACACAATCAATTAACCAGAAACTCCAAAAAGAAAATTCACTTAAAAAAACTCCGAATCGAATGGTTGAATTCGACGGAGATAATGGATTGTTCATTTCATGTGGACGTATCGTTCAGGAAAATGTGATTACTGCGGAGTAATGGCTTTGACTTCGGTGGCTAATCCAAACAACTGGAATTACTTTATGGACTTGCAGCACGAAGGTAATGTTAAAAATTAAAATACAGCTCGGCCCCATAGAATTCTAGAACGTTGGTCCACTCCCAAATATCTTCCAGTAATATAGGTGGGTAGGCCTAGAGACGACCATAAAGCTGAAGACATTTACAATAAATATCATCCTATGATATAGGAATTTGCTAAATTTGCTTTACCACTAGGCTAAAGCAAATAGGAATGTCCTAGAATGGAATTTGGCGTTACCAACTGCATAAAGCAAATTTATAAAGTCAACATGAACAAATCTGTAAAATGAATGGGAAGTGATTTGACAATATTGGCGGAGATGGTTGGACAAAGATTTCTAGGAATGTCCTAAAATGGAATTTGGCGTTACCAACTCCATAAGGCAAATTTATAAAGTCAACATGAACAAATCTGTAAAATGAATGGGAAGTGATTTGACAATATTGGCGGAGACTGTTGGACTAAGATTTCTTCTGTAGTTTACCAAGGTAAAGAGATTTTGCTATAATAAAAACACAAGGCGGAAATCCAAATACTATATACCAGTAGGTCCAATATATTACGGAAGTATAAAAATGTTTCAACGATTTAAGTCACCAACAATCGCCACCTTAATGTCCATCCTACCATGGCCATCTCAATGTCCATCAGCATGTCGACTTACATCCTCGGGTTCAACCGCAATTATCTCACTGGAGGCGAAGATACACGTCGCCAGCGTCGGAGTTCACGCGACATATTGGTGTTAAGGTGTAAGTATACGACGAGTCCGGACTCCCATTCCCGGCAACCGGGACGTTATGTCACTCTGCCTGGTTTGAAGCTTCGAGAAACGAAATACGATGTTCATCTTTTATTTTGCATTTCATGGTAGTATCACGGTTTTGAGGTATGTATTGTTTCCCCCTATTGCATCACCCGCCCTCACTTAAAAAAATTGTATGAGTGCGCCGCACCAACACCCATTGACATGAATCGGCTTGCACGCTCGTGGCCTTATTATACTCCTAACCGTGCTCGATTATGTTTTACATGAATGTATGGTTTGCACTTTGCGCTGTGATCGGGGTGCTCATTGTAATTTTTTAGGCTTTCATGATTGTATGTTGCACATCCCCGTTGTCTTTCCGTTCGGTGTGTCTGATGGATAGGGTGTTACCCATGTGATTTAGTATGTACTCGCCTCCATATTTAATGGTTCTCTGTTATGCTAGCCTCCATATTTAATGGTTCTCTGTTATGCTAGTGTTGCGTGCCTTTACGATTTTGATTTTCTATCTTTGCGCTTTTCTTAGTATTATGATTCTCTGCCTTACAGCGTTTATTCCATTGTGATCGCTTTGACAGTTTCCTCAAACCCCGCTTTAGTTATTGTGTCGGGGCTTTTCTTTAAGAATCATGATATCTTTCACTTTAGCCACTTGTGTTTTGCCCATTACTTAACAACATACCAATTTTCTATGTTTGTCATTTTTTCGTCACTCGAAAATAAAATGATTAACACAATATCAGAAAAAACATATATATGATATAATGTTGAATGTATATTATTAATTTTAAAAAATGTATCTATTAGAAGGGGGTTATAATTTGCATTTAAAGGTATATATATTTATTATATTTTTAGTATAATTATATTTGTAAATGTGTTTGATATATATTGATCAACATTATTTTCTGATACCAACTAGCATATAAAAAGGTGGAAAATGTTATCAATCAGCGTATATCAACATGTATGATTCATAGACCATGATTGAATATGGTTTGCATTAGCTAACAATGGTTAAGAATGGTTGACATGGATTGACCATGGTTGTTGAAGTTTGTTGAGGGTTGTTGATGGATGACAATGGTTGAAGAGGGTTGACTTAGGTTGACCATATTGTAACATATTTGGTTTTGATAAGTTAGTTTTTGTTTATAAAAGAGGGTATAAAAAAATAGAATAAAAAATGAAAATGCAATATAAAATAATGATGAAATGAAACCCCAGCAAGAGAAAAAATTTGTATAAAGTGAGCAAATTTAAATGCGACTAGAAAAAAGTAAAATTACATAGCAAATAAACTAGGGTTTTGTGTGCAGTTTGTTTAAAATGCCACGACCTGATGTTTTGATTTGAGTCATATATCTTAACCATGATCAAATCATTTAAATATATGTCTCTAGATTAGTGAATAAGTTCACCAAATTGTTCAATCTTGGTAGAAAATGATTAGATAGGACATAATAGATTAAAATTTGGCCTGATATGCTCAAAACATGGCCAAATGATGTATTAAAATAGGGTTAGAATAGGATTAGGGAAAATAAATGGTCACTAGATCAAATGCGCCAATCCATAGATAATGTTTTCTTTAAAAAGGGTTAATTACCTTTTATAGGTGATTAATATTGTATAAACAAATATTTATAAAGTTTAGATTAAAGTCATAAAATGACAAAAGCATTTTGTCGTGAAGCGTTATCAAGTGGACACTTTTCGACGGTGATCCTCTTCCCCACCCAAATCAATGGTGGGGAAGCCATTTCGCACCCCCTTCTACCTTTCATGTTAATGGAAAGGGGGCAATCTGAAAAGTGGTTTCCTTTTCGGCAGGCCCATTGCAACATGTCCCCTCCTCATCACTTTGCATCCCCCCCCCCTTGCGCAATACCATTTACTACTACCCCCCCTCCAAAATTCGTTCATCCCATCTCATCTATACATCACTCCACCATCGACTATCGTCGTTTCCCGCGCCTTCCTCCCACTAATCATTTTCCTCCATGTATCCCTACCCATTCTCCTATTCATTGCACTCATACTCGTTCCTCCTACCCATTACCCACCTCTCTCTTTCCATTAATGCACACCAATCCCATACGATAACGATGCGATCTTAATAGTAATCGCTACACTGTTAAAAATAAACCCTCCATCCCCTTCGCACAACTCCCTTGTTTTCATCACCACTATTTGAATTACAGGTTTTTAAGCTTAGCTTTGGCTAAATTATGTCACATATGGCACCTATATTTCAAGATGACAGTGCACTCACCAATTTTTTACAAGGACTGCTCTCTTTTCAGGTACCCGTTTCATCAGCATCCTGTTACTCTTCCTCTTTATCTATTAGAATATGGCACCAAAAAGAAAGGACCAACCCTCAGGTAGAAAAATCCCAACTCAGGAAAATCCAAAAGCCACTGACACCCTCAATCTTGACCTCATCCCCTTAGCTGACAAATTTCTTAAGATTGTGGACATAGAGTGCGAATCCAATATTTTCGAATTGCACCATTGGTTAAAACAGACCTATAAGGACTCAGAAGATGAAATTAACTTATGCGAATTACTATTGCCCATCTTCATGTTTCCTCAAACTCATACAATTCCTCATTTAGTTATCTCACGTAGGAGTGGCTCCAAGAGATGTTCCACTACAGGAACTCTCAATCAAAAGGACTCCTATCAGTATGACACAAACTCATGCATCATGATAACGAGCATCTTGCCAATTTGGTATAAAAGGGATCTCAATGCAAACATACATGGCGATAACATGAGTATCCCATCAACATGAAAACAAAGGGATCTCAAACGAAACATGAAGAATCATGAAAAAAAGTACATCCCACAAATGATTCTACATCACATCAAGCAGGAACCATGAAAACAAGTAAGAAGCAAGATCCCACATCAAACATCAAACGGGGATCTGTGCAGCACAATGCATAACAAAAGAAGTACATGAATACACTAAATATACCTCACATCCAGGGGCCATCTAAAGAAGAGGATGTCAAGTTGCTGAAGTTGTTCGTACCATCGATCTCGCGGCATCGAGTCTCATGGAATCGTTGCTCGCACATTGAATGTTGACACCTACACTCCACTTAGAAAAGTGGCCAAAAAATGAAATGAGAAAATGAAAAATATGAACACACCATCAGATTTGTGGCATCGAATAGTGAAAAATTGACAGTCAAATTTCTAAATTTTGAAAAAGTGGAATTTTGAGGCTTAAGGGATCTTTTAGATTCCCCCTAGATTCCTAAAATATTCCCTCCTATGGGTCCTCCGTAAATCGGCTTCTCATATTAGGAAATTGACTATGCCATCAAGTTCGTGTGGCTAAGAGGTGTAGGATCGACATAAAATTTTTCCAATTTGGACATTGCAAAAATTTCACCCTCCTAAAAATTTCACTTAGTCATGGTTCCACCTGCAAATAAATTAGTTAAAAGTTTGCCTTGATTTCCATGCCCACTCCTGGTCCCTCCATGCTTCCACGGCGCAATGGTGAAATGAAGGTTTATATAATTTTTCTTGGTCAGATTAAACAAGAAACTCCATTTAGGCAGATTGGTATGAGGTCTGAATTCTAAGGAGGAGGTCGGGTGGTCAAATCCTCACCCCTCCCTTTTAATACCCTTTTTTTTAACAATCGCATATAAATACTTTTTCATTGTGGGGTCTTTTCCACATTGGGTGGCCCACCCCTTAATCCTTCGCAGTCATGCATTAAAGTTGGGCTGGCGTAATAAACTGTTTGATGGTGTGTTGTTTTATGTGATATGGGTTGCATATTTATGGTGCAGGGAGGTGGTACATATCACATGGGGCCACCCAGTGGGGCCTGACCCATGTGGGCCGAGCTAGTTCGATCCTCACCGGCCTCACATAAAATGTCAATGTGCTATGTGGTGGTAGGGGTGTGGGTTAGGTCCACCGGAGGTGGTTCGAGCCCACCCCAATATTTGTTTAATATTTGGTTGGAGGGTGGAGGGCTTGAAAGGGTAATGGATGCTGATCCATTTAAATATTTTTTTTGTTATGATTTAGTTTGGGTGCGATGGCGGTGACGCGGTTCATGGCCTGCCACCAATTTTTTATGTATTTTTTTGATTTAAAAAAAAATAAATAGTCATTTTGAAATTTTTCAAAAATAAGGGATATTGGGAAAATTAATTAAGCCACAATTTTGACCACTTTCGAGAGCTAGGTTTCATGCCCCAGGGTCGGTCAAATTGTAGGACACTTAAACCTGGTCCATAGCCCAACTTTGACAAGAACTTTCACTCGCTCGTTCTCCCTCATAAGAGCTCGAATTGACGAACCATTCACATTATTGCGATCAAGATGAAGAGATCTACACTCTGGTCCTGGTTCAAAAGTATTCTAATCATTTTGATTTTCGAGCTTTCATAAGCCCTCTTTGTCATATGTGTTTCTCTAGAGCCACCTGGATCAGTTGTCTCTCTAGAGACAGGAAAATGAAAAGCTTTAGAAGAAATTCAAAAATTTGGAGACACAAAAGATAAAGAATGATACTCTTTATGTTGAAGAGATGCAAAAGACCCACAAACTAACCAAGAAGATTCAAGAGTTTGAAGATGAGTCATTAATGGCTTAGACCTTGGCCCAAGCGAAGGAAAATGTTTGGGCAGATATAAGTCAAGCTATAACTGAAGTTTGGCCCTCTATACAAATTATTTTGGAATAGGAAGAGCTTATTGCTAGATTCAAGACACTATTGAAGAGGTCAGCAAAGCCCTTAAAGATAAACCAAGTGAGGCCACATATATGATTAAGGTGCTCAATTCAAAAACCAAAGCTAAATTAGAAGAAATTTAGATAAACAAGACATAAACCATTCTTGAGATTAATAAAGTTTTTTAGAAGAAAAATCTCAAGAATTAGTTGGAGACAAAGTGCCAGACTTTGAAAATTGATGTCCAGAGGTTCCATTTTAAGTTCAACATGCTCAACCAAAGAGGATTACCAGGACTAGTAGCACCAAATGACAAATTGATCTGTTTGGAGGAGTATTGCCAAAAGCTTTACACAATCTGATAAAGCTAAATTTACAGGTATCAAAGGTCATATTATAGGGAATGCTTTCTTAGAAGCTTTGAATTTTGATTTAATCATCAAACATGAAATTAAACATATCTTTGTCAATAAGCCTACTTTTGAAAACTATACCATGGTCGATGAAGTCTATCGGAAGTTAATTAATCTTTCTACACCAAGTGAAGATAGATGGGATCCCTTGTGTGAAATACTCGAGTAACATTCATCACGAACTAACATATAGCAAGGCAACACATTTTGAGGGCCAAACCATCAACAACTTCCTTGAAGATAGTGCCAGCAGCTTAGCAGTTTTTGGATTCCTATATTTTTGTACTATTTTTATATTTTGTAAAAGGATCTTTCTAGAAAATCAATATTTTGTATAAATAACTCTTCCTTCAAGTTAAGTTATTATGGGTTGAACCCTTGAATGAGCTTTCCAAAGAAGAATTGTAATAAAATTGGAGATTTGCTTCGAATTAATGAAAGGATTCTAGATTTGCCTCAAATAGTTTGTCTCCTTGTGATTTTTTCTCATGTTTTCATTTCATTATGTTATTCTTCGTGTATTTAAGTTTTAATGGAGAACATTGGGTAAGATTAAATTAAATCATAGTTTATCTTAAATCCCCGGTGAAGTTATAATCAATAATTACGGATTAGTATATATAACTTTATGTTATTGTAAACTCCTATATATCTATAAATTGTCACACCCATCTTCATAACATTAAATACATTTTGTTGAGCAAGTAAAAATTGTTTACCTACACTTTGTCTTATAATTAACTGAATACTCAATTTGAATATTTAGTAAGGTATAACCCTTTCAACTTTGCTATTCATTCAACTAAAATCAATTAATTGTTGAGAGACAAACAAACAACCCTTTCATTAAATTCAACATTGTTAAAGTTTAAGCACCTGTCTTTAACTATTCATAACATTGGTCATCAAAAAAACCTTAAAACAACAAATTTTTTTATATGCTTTGGAATGATTAATTAACCTAGAATTATCTCAGAAGATAACATCAGATTGGTGTTGTTTCCAGGGAACGAAAATTGAAGTATTTTTCCTTGGGACAGCGAAATGTTTTTCCTTTAAGGCGAATAAAGGAATAGTAGGTTAAAATCTTTCATGTGGAAACTTCACAAAGCCAAACTTGCTCCTTCAAGACATACCAGGTCTCATTCTGACTCCGAAATTATCTCTTCATTATCTGACCTAGAGAGACTAATAAGAGAATCCTCTTTAAGAAGGAGACTTGAGGTTTCTACTTCTTCTTCTATACCCTTACAACATGAAGATATTTCAGTTTTTTATCCCTTTAGGTTTGTTCCATCTCCATTAGATTTGGTTGATTTAACACCTACAGTCTTAGAACTACTATCCAAAGGAGTTGATCTGCAGTCAACTCTTTTAGTGCATTCATTGGAATCATATAAAATCCCTGAAAAATATTTTCAGATTCACCCAAGTCAGAAGAAGAATTGGGTGTACGTTTACAGGATTTATAACCTATTGATTTTGTCTCCCCCGCTCATTATACATTTCCATCTACTTCTGCCCAACCTAAGGAAACTTTTTCTGTATATTCAAATCCTTTGTTTGAAAATAATGAAGAAGTTGAAACAGAGATTCAGAAGTTAGTTATCAAAACACCTTTTAAAATTTTTAGAGATCCTCCACCCCTTTTCCTCCTCCTCCTTTTACACCTCCATCTTCACCTATAACTTCATTATCCTCTACCTCATCATCTACCGCATCTTCTGCGGATTCATCTTCATCTTCAACTATGGCTGCTTTTCAACCTTTTATTCAAGCTAGGTATGTTCCTTTATAGCTTCCTAATGTACTCAATAATTTTCCTGATGGGTATTTAAAACACCTACCAAGGTTAATGGAGAAACTGGTTTGTCTACTGAAGATCATTTAGTTTCCTTCTTGGATTTTGCTGATAACATGAACATAGAACATGAAGATTTGTATATGAGATTGTTTTTTCAATCACTAGAAGGGAATGTTAGGATTTGGTTTAAACAACTAAGAGTTAATTCAATTTGTTCTTGGAATGAATTAACTACCATATTAAAGAATCATTGTGGGATTAAGAAGGATCTTGTTTACTATCTCACATAATTTGAAGAACTGAAAAGAAACCATGGTGATCCAGTGGCAGATTTCATAAAAATATTCAATGAACTTTATCATAAGGTGCCACCTGACTGTAAACCACCAGTAGCAGCAGCCAAAGTTAGATTTTATAAACAATTTGAAGATGATTTTGCAGTTATGCTTAGGGAAAGGACATCTCATACCCTAAAAGACATGCAAACAAGTGTTATAGAAGTTGAAGCCAATAGGTCTGCATTAGCTAAACTTAAAGCTAAGGAAGAAAATGTTGAAAGGAAAATGAAAGCTAAGGAAGAAGGTTCTTCCTCAAAAATTAAAAATGAAGATTAAAAGATAGATGGAATCACTTTAATACTTAGAAACCATTCAAATAGAATTTCAAAAATAGAAACTCAGCCTAGAACAATTCAACAAACTGCTGCTAGACCAAAACTCAATTCAGGAGAGCTCCCTAAAGCCAAATCTTACAAAGACCAAATACTGATCAACAAATTCAACCTCCATTGATGATTGATGATCAACAACCTGAATACACTAACCCTTTGATTACTGGGGATATAAATAATCTTGATCATTCATCTGTACAAAATGTTATTGTCTTTTTTCATTTAAATCAGTCTTCTCAACAAGATCAAGAAGACTCACAAGTTTCAAAGTATCAGGCCTTTTCTAAGTTTTAGTTGTTGAACTGAATAGGAGATATGACTTAAGACCTAGGCACAGGCCTGGTAAACCTCCCAAAAATCCCATTGTAAATGAACCACAAATCAAAGCTATTGAATCTCAAACAACAACAATTCAGAGGGAGCTGATGAAGAAAATTGCGCTTTGGCTGCCAAAGCAAAGAAAGGGAAGAGCAAGAAAGCTTCTCAGTCTGGTGCGAAAGGAAAGAAGCAGGACATGTCCAAGGTGAAGTGTTTTCACTATCACCAGCATGGACACTATGCCACTAATTGTCCGCAGAAGAAGAAGAACAAGCAAGCTGTTGGATCTGCAGCAGGAGAGGCTCTAGCCTCACAGTTTGAGCTTGATTTTTCATTAATCGCATGCTTGATTTCAAGTGTGATGGGATCAATATGGTTCTTGGACAATGGTGCATCTTTTCACATGACGGGAGATAGAGATTTGTTTTCTAATCTGGAGGACAAAGATCTTGGAGTGCACATCGAGATGGGTGATGATGGTAGATACAGTGTGACCAATATCAGTACCATTTCCTTTGAGAGGGAGTCTGATAAACACTTCGTACTGAAGGAAGTCATGCATGTTCGAGGATTGAAGAAGAATCTTATCTCTGTGGCGATGTTAGAAGGCAAGGGGTATGATGTTGTTTTCAGCAAGGGAAAAGCTTTCCTGCGCAGCAAGACAACTAGTGAGACCCGGAAGATAGGGGTTCGAGTGAGGAATCTTTATCAGTTGCATGTAGATGGATGTGCAACAATGGCAGGCAAGGTAGAAGGATTGGTGAGCCGGGATGATGGCGAGTTGTGGCACAGGAGATTGGGTCACCTTCACCATGGAGCCTTAAAGATACTGCAGCAGATCACTACAGGGCTTCCTAAAGGCACACTTGCGCAGTCAGATCAGTGCAAGGGGTGTACTTTGGGGAAGTTTGTGAAAGCCACCTTTCACGAGAAGGATAGTCGCACCATGACGATCCTTGAGAGAATTCACACAAATGTGTGTGGACCTTTCTCAGTTGCTTCGACAAAAAAACACAGGTATTGTGTGATTTTTGTTGATGATTTCTCTCGTAAGTGCTGGATCTTCTTCATTCAAAAGAAGAGCGAGACATATTCAAAGTTCTGTGAATTCAAAGCACTGGTCAAGAAGGAGTCGGGGAAGAAGGTGAGGACTCTTAGGAGCGATAATGGTGGTGAATACATATCAAACGAGTTCAAGGATTTCTGAAAGGCAGAAGGGATTCAAAGACAGCTCATAGCTCCCCATAACCCACAGCAGAATGGGGTAGCTGAGCGAAAGAACAGAATGATCGTGGGTGCTACATGGGTGATGTTGCATGATCAGGGCCTACCCCTTCACTTGTGGGTGGAAGCATGCAATACAACAGTTTATGTGCAGAACCGTTGTCCTCATAAGATACTTGGCATGAGTACACCTGAGGAGGCTTATTCTGGTAAGAAGCCTGATCTTTCTCATTTGAGGATTTTTGGTGCTAATGTTTACATGCATATGACGAAGGATGCCAGGAAGAAGTTGGAGCCGACTGTAGAGGTTGGGATATTTGTGGGGTACACTGATACGCCCCACAACTATCGTGTGTATTTTCCATACAGTGGTAAAACTGTTGTGCGACGGGATATAAAATTTCAGGAGGAGAAAGCCAGGAAGTGTTCACTTGAGAGGGAGCTACACTTGCATGCAGATGAGGAGCTATTAGTTCCTAAGGATGAGCTTCAGGACATGGATCAGCCACAGGACGAGGTTCATGGAGTGGAAGAGACCACTCAAGCAACGCCAACCATTAGAGGGCGAAAGCACTTGACAGAAGCTGAGAGGTTGGCTCAAGATGCAGAGAAAGTTGTAGGACGACCTATAGCCCAACGTAGATAGAGACAGTCACCTGATCGGTACACTGGATACATGGCTCTTATGATCAAGTGTGTTGTGACTGAGACATCCTCTTTCGAGGAAGTTGTGTAGGATCCCGCATGGGTAGATGCCATGGTGGAAGAGTATGATTCTATTGTCAGAAACAGTGCATGGGAGATTGTTCCTAGACCAGAAGGGAAATCAGTGGTCAGTTCGAGATGGATCTACAAAGTTAAGAAGGTAGCTGACGGGAGTGTGGAGAAGTACAAGTCAAGATTTGTTGCCCGAGGCTTTTCAAAAATAGAAGGGATCAATTATGAGGAGACCTTTGCACCTGTCGCAAGGTATTCTTCCATACGGATAATTCTTGCTCTCCCAGTGCAAATGGGATGGCACATTCATCAGTTGGATGTGAAGACTGTGTTCCTTCCTAGAGGTTGGAGGAAGGAGGATGCTACTTCAGCGGAGGTAGTGGATGCCACTGGTTGCCAGCAGTTGGTGGAGTCGCATGTGTGCAGGCACAAGAGAGGCACATCGGGATATGGATTGTGGTATAGACAGGAGGATGAGGTGAAGCTATGGGGCTTCACGGATGTAGATTGGGTAGGATGCCCAACGGACAGAAAGAGCACATCAGGAGGGGTCTTCAGTATTGGATCAACAACAGTTTCTTGATACAGCAGGGAGCAAAGATCCGTGGCACTCAGTTCAGCAGAGGTCGAGTATATGACAGCAAGTTTGGCTGTGTGCGAGGCTATATGGATGAGGAAGATTCTGGTTGGTTTGTTCGGTTCTCATTTGGATCCTACTGTGATTTACTGTGATAACCAGAGTTGCATTAAACTCTCGGCTAATCCTGTATTTGATGATAGATCTAAACACATTGACATCAGGTACCATCATATCAGAGATTGTGTGCAGCAGAGGATCATGTTACTTTCATACATTCCAACGGAGGATCAGGATGCTGATATTCTGACGAAGG
>APFE030271200.1:18308-34821 GCA_000404065.3 Pinus taeda | reverse complement strand
TAGGAGGGCAGTTAAAAAAAGAAAAAAGGCAATCAGGGTTTGCAAGTCTAAGTGCACCCTTCCTGAAGTAACAAAAAATGCTAGGTGTATTAGGCTGGGTAGGTAGCCTGGGGTTGCAGAAGCAAGATCATCTTCAGTTTTGACCTAAACAAAGAAAGCTCATCTCATTAGAAGCAGGAGTACCGTGGCAGTTGTTTGATGGTACAACAAGGAAGCATGTCTAACTCCCCCTTCATCCCCTCAGAAATCATTCACTAAAATCCTCTCAAGGACTTTGGGATCTGCCCAAAAAGTCCATTTTCACTCCATTCTGGTTGAGAACCAAGTTGACTTTTGAAGTTGACTTACTGAAAAGAAGCAACATTTCTTGTGTAAAATCATTTCTCCATATCCTATTCAAATCACATATCTAAGTTCCAGATCTTGAACTTGGCATCATTTCCCTTACATTTCCACTTCACCAAGTCATATTAACTCCTAATTCTACTATATAGCTCCCTAACTACTTTCCCATCCCTATTCTACAAAAAACTATATAAAAACCCCAAAAATACTAAATATTCATTCCCATGGCAACTATAGCCTAATAACAAAAGTTGGGAAATATTAGGTTCATTTGGGATCTAGTATTAGCCCTTCCGCGTTTACTTACCCTTAGGATTTATTTAACACCCTGTTAAATAAATAACTATGTTCAGCCACCCTCTTCGCGCATTTTATTGGGGTTTTATTAATATTCGATTGATAAAAAAATCAAATCCCGAGCGCACAGTTAACCCGAAACCTAAGGTTTTAACCCACCCGCAGCCGTGAAAATTTACGTTTATCGGGCGCGCTGTTCTGCTAAACCCCGATCGTTTTTCCTTTTCGTCCCCCATCGGATTGGCTCTCCCAGATCTGACGGCCCTCGTGCATATCGGGCGCCCCTTCATAGCGGTACGATAGTACCCGATGGACGACAGTTTCACCGTCGTACACCGGGACAGCTGTTGGCTGCCTATTGCATCGGGTCGCCCCTAACACATACCGCTCCCGTACCAAAAGCGGTCCGACGCAAACCGCTTACCGCCCTCCCCTGTTGCTTACGTCACTGCATGACGTTACCGCCACATTGCCGCCACGTCGCCTACCACTGTACTATACCTACGCCCTGTCACCCGCTGATGTCATCACCCTGCCACTGTGTCATGCTGATGTCATCATCCACGTCAGCCGCCACGTCATCTTCCGTACCCGCTACCCAACAAAAAATACGTCATGATGACGTCATCTGAGGAAAGCGCCAAAAAGCACCAAAATTCCAAAATTTGGTTAAAAGTCGTGAAAACGACTATTTTTGGTTTATTTCTATTTTCGCTGTGTAAACGACGTGCATGCATTTTTTCCGCTATTTGCACTCCCGAAGCTTCTACAAACTGTCAACCTGCAATCTAGCTCTGCAGCAGCGCTCCGCAGCTCAACATGTACCTGTCTAGTGCCCTCAGCGCCCTGTAAAGAGGTATTTATCCGCATTTCACCCGAAAGCCTTGTTTTTTCTCCTCTATTCAAAATTGCCGAAGGTACCTGCATTTTTATTCATTAGAACTCCTACCAATCCTCCCCTATTCGGCATTTCTTATTGAGCTAGTAATTCACAGCAAAGTTGCAAATTTCAACTAATCTCTTCTGCAAACAAGCTATTCCTATGCTCTGTTCATCCATATTCGCTCACAAACTCCATGAATCGCTCAAACTTTGAGTTTAATCAGCCGAGCACCCTATTTCGGTTAATTGCAACCTATTTTCCTCAAGGGGAACCCTCAGTTTCCCTTTCCCTTTGCAGACTTGTGCCCCTTTGGGCGAAATCCAACTCCACTTCTCTCGGCGCTCAGTCCACAGAACCTGCAATTCAACAATTTTGTATGAAGAACCCAGTCAAAGGGCTGTAAATTTGTTATTCATCATAAATTGAATACACAGAAATTGGTTTGGGAAAGAAAGTCAATTTCAGACTGTTGTCAACACCCTCTGAGCTTAAAATCCACTTCCTATTGTTGTTTGACACCTACATTGCCATCCATACCAACACTATCAGATATGGAGACTCCAGTAGTCTTGAACATTGCTCCTTTAAATGCTCCACATATGGACTTAGACTGGCTATCATTAGCAGACAGAGACTTTCAGATCAGAGATATGATGGGCCTTACTGCTCACCTCAAAGCTGTGGGCCAATTCAAACACAATCACAGGAATAACACTGATATTTTGGGGATTTGGGAATCCAACATGCCCCTCTATTACCTTCCAGAAGTCAATGTGCTACCTGATTTCATCCACCTATGCCATGCACACTATGAACCCACTCTGAGGGAAATTCTCAGGCCAGATGGGTCTGTGCTCTTCTATATCACTCCTCAAGCTATAAATGAAACGCTGAACTTTGAGCCTCCTCAGACTCTAGTTCCCCTCACAATGAAACTCTTGGTGGATCAGGGTGCAAGGCTCTCCAACGCAAAAATATCAAGAGTTAGTCAGCTATTTATGAAGCCAGAGTGCCAATATGATCATCCTCCTCCCTATCATCAGGTTTCATTTAATGAAACAGACCAGCTCATGGTGGACATGATTTCATACATCTTAGGATGCAAAACAGGAGAATTTGTGGATGAGACTGTATTCTTTCCCCTAACCATATTCACCCCAAGGCAGCCCCCTGCTGTCATGTATGACTATGCCACATTCATAGCAAACAAAATACATGAACAATTCATGATGATGGAGAGAGAAAAATTGTTTAAATACACTTCTTATATATACCACTTGCTACTCTACTATCACCCAGATAGTTTCAAGGTTCCTCTCAGGATATTAAACCCAAAGGGGGAGAGGGGATCTTTTGTTTATTGGACCTCGGTTTTCCATGAAGTCCACCATTCTCCATACACATATTGTGAGTTTATTGACCTATTCATTTACCCTGCTACTTGCCTGATGATGGCGACTCCTCCTACCAGGCTTACTGTTGAAATGCAAAGGATCTTGCATCTTTCTAAAGGCTACAGCATTGGTGATTGGTATTTCTACCAAAACCACATAGTAATCAGAATTTATGGGTGTGAGTTGTCTCCCTACAAGCTACCAAGATATGTCCCGATGAGACTTTTTTCCTTGGAATATTTCAGGCAATTCAGTCATGCAGACTTAACCCATTTCCATGGAAAAAGCAATAAGGCACAGCTTAAAATCAAACACCAGTTGGGTCCCTTTGTTTTCAACAAAAGGGAAGAAGCATGGAAAGATGCAGACAACATGCTAGGACAAGAACTCATGCTGAAACAGAGCTTCTACTGGGCACCATATGACCCTGAACACTTCATAAGCCTTAGAAGAATCAAACATAGGCTTTCAGGATATGTGCACCAGCTACTCCCCCACGTTGAACAATATGCCAATCAACCAGAATGGGTAGAAGGCACCTTAGATGATGAAGAGCTCACTAAAGAAGAAGAATTAGAGAGAGACATGAACGAAATTGAGAAAAGAATTGACCTGGATTATGTTGCACAGGTCACCTTCACACAGCCTCAACCAGTGGGAGCAAGCACATCAACTGCTACTTCAAGGCAGCCTGCTAAAGAGGCCATATCATCAGCAGAAAGGGGCAAAGAAATTGAACATTCTGAACAGCAAAGCACAATGGAGGAGCAGCCATCCTCAATTCCAGAAAAGGGTCAAGAGCAAAGCCCTTTAACACAAACAGGAGCACCTGAAATCCATGTGCTGCAAACTCCTCACAATGAGGAAAGAGGTAAAAAGAGGGATAGAACAGATGAGACACCCACAGGGACATTCACGGACCAGCAAGGAGAAAAAGGCAGAGCCTAAACCCCTATGCCGAGGAGGAAATCACTGAAGAGACCATGAGAAACATCAGGGGTGAGGGGAATTCTGAGCAGCAGATCCCTCCTATCTTGGAAACATTAGCCAGCTCCTTTCAGCAGGAGCAAGAGAAACAACCAGGTGGGGAGGTTTCATCCTCCAAACAGCAGACCCAAAGGAGCTCGGACATAAAGAAGGCATTCACAGAGATTAAAGCTAGGAACGAGCCAATAAGGTTCCATCTTTACAACCAATTAATGAGAATGGAACCAACAAATCAGCAGAGGCTAATGGCAGCCTATGATATAGAAGCAGGGAAGATGACACTCAGTCACTTCAGGCCTACTACGCAGCAGCCACAATCAGCTGCAGATTACATTAAAACCAATCTGGAGGTACTAGCAAAAGATATACATCCTCTAGACCAGATTGAATTACATAAGAAAACAGGAGAAATGGTGTATTCTACATTGGTAGACAAGGCTCTTTTGGCCCACAGATTACAGAACTCTCTATACAACACTTCTGCCCAGTTAGAGCTGGAAAAGGCCTCATCATTGGCCAAGGATAATAGGATAAAATCCTTGGAGGAGATCATCATAGAGTTGGGACATGATCCCAAAGATCCCAAAGGCACACAGGCCTTGATTAGAAAAAAGGAGGAAGACATAGCAACGTTAAGAAAACAAATGAAGCTGCCAGTCACCATATATCCTCAAACTGCAGAAGTAGAACAGCGACAAGAAGTAGAAGATGTGGTAAGTCTACTTATGAGGATGAATGAAAGGATAATGGAAATGGAGAAAGCATTGGAGGAAGCTCAATGAGGGAAACAGCCAGAGTTGGCCCCTCAACCATCCCAAAATGCTCCAATAGTACCAGCTCCGACAATTACGGCTCCTTCAACAGCAGTTACTTCAGCAGCACCTCCCCCAGGATCAAATTCAGCAACAGTTGCATCGACTTCAGCAGATCCAACAGCAGCAGCAGTGCAAGAGGCCAGCTTGAGCATGGAGGCCATGATGAAAGAGATTATAGCTCTTGAATTGCAAATGACAGAGATGAAGGAAACAAAAGAAAAGCCAGCCAAGATTGAGGCTAGTTATGATAAGTCAAAAATGACAGTTGCTGAGAAAACCAGGGAAGTAAAGGCCCTGGAAAATAAGATAAAGGCCTTGGAGAAAGACCTCACTCTCCATAGGACCTTGACTGAGATAAAAACAATTTTGTGGAATAAAATTGGCCAATCTCTTGCTGAACAATGGACAGGAATACAACCTATGTTTGAACAAGTAGAATTGATGACTGTAGCTCAGCATGAAACTCATAAATCCAGAACATTGCTAGCAAATAAGCCTGAGCAAGCTACTCGATTGATTCACTTTTTGAATACTAGTACTGGTGACCAGCTGGCAGCACTAAACATCCAGAACAGGACAGAGGCTATAATAAAAGTCAAGAAAGTGCTGACAATGAGGAATTTTGTCCAGACTATAGAAAGGAAGTGCCAGGAAATGCAGATAGAGGTAAATGCCTTTAGACAGAGGCTTGCAAATTTGCAAACCAAAGGTTTACCCAACTTGGTTACCAGTGTTGGAAGGCTATTAAAGGAGGAACAGTATGCAAACACGCTGAGTGCTTTCATACAGAATCAAATCACAGCATCATCCAGCAGCACAGAAGAAGCAGTCCCTCTCACAGGGCAGAGTTTATATAACAAGCTGGAGGATTTGTTTTACATAAAGCATGAGGTAGCACACCTTTTTCCAGTTTGGCCGAATTATTATACCTACACTGAAGTTGATGAAACATTATACAAGTTAAGACAACATCAATTGCTAACTAAGGGTTGGTGGCAAAGTCTGCTTCAGATTTTTAAAGTAGTTTGAATCTCTTCTTATTTATTGACTGCATAAGGGAATTGTAGTATGTGGCTCAGCTACCATAAGATTCAAATTAACAGTGGGTGAAATTCGCACTGATATTCAAAAGCGCAGAACAGGCATCACAGGACAGCGCTACAGGACAACATTTCAAGGAAGCGGTCACCCACCGCCAGCCAGAGCCGAAGGGTCAACAACACACAAGACACCTGCCACAACGAGTAAAGAGCTTTAAATGCCTCACTTATTGTTGCGCGATTTTTCCACAAATCGCTATTAATTTTGTCAGAAGTAGATGGATATATTAATGTCCAGATATTTCCCTATGGGATATTTTGTAAAAAACTCCTATATATATTGGTAAAAGAGATGTATTAGGGGTTGGTTGATGAATTCACTTCATGAGAGACTCGCACTGTATATCTGAGAATTTCTTTAATCAAAGACTGCTGAAAAGATTGGAGGAATGATTGTTTGCTGTGTCCAAATGGTTGAAGAGTGACTGTGGAATTCTTGTGCTGCTACATGGAACAATAAGTGTTTCTTCATTCTATTTCATTATATATGTTTAACCGTTATCGTATCATTGTCTAAATAACAAGAAGAATGAATAGCCACAAACTACAAAAGAGCTTCTTGCACCATCTGTCCATTTTATTTCTAATCATTTCTTCAACATGGAAGTGATGTGCTTCACTAGCTCTGCAAAGTTTGAAATAAACCTCCTGACAAAGTTAATATTACCCAGGAAAGATTGAATGTCCCTTTTTGACCTTGGGATGGAAAATGTCTAAATTGCTTGAACTCTTGCTAGATCGACCTTCACACTTTCAGCAGAAACAATATGTCCCAAAAGTTTGCCTTCTTTTAGAGAAAACTATGACTTCTTTGGGTTCACAGAAATTCCAAACCGTCTGCATTTTAAAAACACCTTCTTCAAATGTTGCAAATGGTCCTTGTGACTGCTGGAGAAGACTATTATGTCATCAAGGTAAATAGGAACAAACTTGTCCTTCTCTCCCGCAAAGGCTATGTCCATGGCCCTCTGAAAAGTAGCCTCAGCATTCATCAATCCAAAAGGCATCTTGGAGTACATGAAAGTGCCCCAAGGAGTAGTGAAGGTGGTCTTTTACTGATCTTTTGGATGTATAGCAACCTAATTGTAACCTAAAAATCCATCTAAGAAAGACATGACTCTAGCCCCTGAAACTTTTTGCAGCAAGTGTTTCATCTTAAGCAGGAGGTAGTTGTCTTTTTTTGAGCATTTGTTCAGATTCCTGAAATCAACACAAAGCCCGATTTCTCCATTCTTCTTTCTTACTATCACAAGGTTAGCTATCCACTTTGAATACCTTAGGGGAACTATGATCTTAGCATCCAATAGCGTCTTGCTTTCCTTTTCAATCAAAGGCAATAAGAGAGGGCTGATAGGTCTTAATTTCTGCTTAAAAGGGATGGTGTTCTTCTCCAATGGAATATTATGTTGAATGATGTTGGTGTCATAGGTCCTAAGATCATTGTACTCCCAAGCAAAAATATCAACAAATTGTTTCATCAGGGTGCAATACTCGAAACTTTGGGCAGGAGACAAGTGAGTGGACAAATTTATGTACTTTGGATGGGTTGGACTCCCTACATTATGTCTATGAACTGCAGACTCATTTTCTTTTTTGGCAAGCTTATAAGGTACATCATTATGATCAAACAATTTCTCTAGGGGCACCAATCCTTTGGGTATATGGTTACTAGGTAGCTGAACAATGCTATCCTGACCAATCTCATCCTTTAGCTTGGACTGGTTGCATTCTTCAATGGTTTCGTTTTCTTGGTCAATGTGCATTTCAGAAAATTTATCAATGACTTGTAAAAGCCTATTAATTTCATCATCATCTTCAAAAACTTTCTAGTATTTGACATTATCAAGCAGAGATGGTCTATATTTCACCTGAACTTCATAAGTCAATTTAGGAGGCAAAGGAGGAATAAATGTGCTAACAGACATGGCAAGGGAATCAGCGAGCTGGTTCTTCATTCTAGGGATGTAAGAAATGTTGAAACTATTGAAAGAACCCTTGAGCTTCCATACCTCATCTCTATATACTTTCAGCCTTAGATGCTTTGCTTGGAAAGTTTTGTTCACCTGTTGAATGATAAGGTCTACATCTCCAAACACCTTCAGACCTTTGATGCCCATTTCTTTAGCAGTGTTTAAGCCCAATATCAAGGCTTCGTACTCTACTATGTTATTTGTGACCTGAGAAGTTATCTTGAAAGATAAAAGAATGCATTCTTGTGTGGAGGACATAAGGACTACACTTGCCCCTACAGCTTCCTTAGAGCAAAGCTCCATTAAAGAACATGTCCCAAATTTGTGGGCCTTCTTCCTCTGTTATCTAGCAAACCAGTTTCCGAAGCTGCATGGAGGTCAACTAGGATTCTTCAATATGAAGAATACAGACTCCAAAATCAGTGTCAACAGCGTAGATGGGATGAATAGTGGGATTCCTTTCATCACTGATAATATAAACCAACTGAGCTTCTCTGTATAATCTCCTACTTTCACCTCCAAAAACTGGGACAGTTTAATAGGACAAATCATTTTGCAATGTTCCACCTAATCTCTTGATCCAACCTCTAGAAAGCAACATGCCAAACTTGGGGGCTACATCTGCTACCACAATATCCATCATCATGCTCTTCATGGGTAGCTAAGACAAGGTGATGGCTAGGTCTTTGATTAATCCCACACATTTCATTTTTCTAGAGTCAAAAGAAAATAGGTCATGACAAGACTTCGTAATGTCAAGACCCAACTCATCCATGACAGCCTTGGGCATTAGATTATGGTTGGCTCCTGTGTCCAGAAGGTAGTTGTGAAGGATTTTGTCATGAATAGTCAAAGAGACAGAATGATGGGGAGTTGTCATCACAATTTTGAATCATTGTGCTGAGGAAAATAGCTGGTTTGTCGTCTTGCAGATTTACATAGTTAGTGGAGGCTTGGATGGCTTTAGGCTCAAGGGACTCGAGGATAGATCTCTTGAAGGACTCATTCTTCACTAGTTCAATCAGAGGTATAGGTATGCTTAGCTTCTGAATTTCTGATTCAAAACTGAAAGGAGAAGGAGACTTGTCAAGGCCTCTTACCTCGTGCGCTGGAGCTTTTAGGATGATGGGATCAACTGTCGGCCATTTCTGCTTATTAGCTTGTTGTATTGTAGGGACAGCAACTCTCTGAACAGGAGTTTCCTTTGCATTATTCATCTTCAACCTCGGATCATATTTGTGATGATCATCAGTTTGCAGAACAACTCCACCATCCCACTCTTGGCTGATTTGGTCATTGAATAATGACTTTTCATAGGCAGCTAAGGTCAAAAAGGAGGCACTGCGTTTATCTTCCAGACAATGGATCTCATCATCTTCTTCAAACTGCTCTTCTTCCATGACTACATTCTGGAAAGCGGTCTTCACCCTTTGATCTTCATTGGCATCTTTACTTCTTTGCAAAATCTGCAACTGCTCATTAGCTCTTCTATATGGATTTGGATTTCTAGGAGCAAAGGTATTAGGAACTCTTCCTTTCCCAAGGTGTTGCTCAACCTTTAATTTGGAAATTTCAAAGGCTAATGACTCTATCATCTTGGTCATTTTATCTATCTTAGGATCTGAAGATGATGAAGATTCGCCCCTCTGTCTCCTTCTATCAACATTCCCCTTGAGCTTCTCTTTAGCCATGATGTTTGATTCTACTTCCAAGACTGCATCCTACATATCAGCCAAGGTAGCACATCATCTTTTCCTCAATAGTAGACAAAAGTCATAATCAAAGGCACTCGCATAAGTGAGTTTAGCAGAGGTAGTGGTGGGTTTTACTTCAACTGGTATCTCGTTGTGCATGCAATTAAACCTCTTATTAAAATTAGACAACTCACCATTTTCCCTCTTTAAGTTCCCAAACTCAGTGTGGTAGTAGAGTAGATCCTTCTTATCCCCCCAATGCTTTAGGAATGCATCGTCTAAAGCCTCAATATCTGCTATAGACCTTGGGGTCAGTTCTCTGAACCATTTTCTAACCTCTCCATCTAGACTTTGGACAAAGACTCTCATCCATACATCAGCGTCACTAATGTCCAGGTTATCAGCGTAGCTATAGAATAGTTCAAGATGTTCCTCAACTATAACACCTTCAATCCTAGTGAACTTAGGCATATACTTTTGACATTCTCTAGTAGGCATGGCATTCAAAGGAGTGGGTAGTACTAGAGGTCCATACCTAGCAGCTATGATTCTTTCAATTTTGGTAGGTGCTTGTGGTGTTGCCATAGTTGTAGTGGCTATAAGGGTATTGGAAGTCTGAATGACAAAGGGTTGAGGAGTAACTGATAGGACTAAAGGAGTATGATGGATAGGAGGAGAGGCTTCCTTTGGGCTTACAACGAAAGAAGAACCTAAAGAATAAGGAGCTCTATGAATCTCTGAGATTTTTTCTTCACTGCTAGTATTAGATGTTATACTCTCAACATGTATTTGTTCTATTACATGATTTTTTGAAGAGATATAGAATATTGTTCAGAGCTACCTAAACCTGATGCTCCTTTCTGCAACGCCCTTCTTTCTTTGATGATTTTTTCAGGGTCAGGTACTGGGTCAGCTCGTGGCTTCTGGAGATTTCTCCGAGTATGCCTCACAAACTAAGCCAGAACTATGGAGTGGAGTCGCCAAGAAGTTCGTCCTCCAGTAGAGTTGCCAGATAGATGACTACAATCCAAATAGTGTCCAGGCTTTGTCCATCATCAAAGCTGGATCTGTGTCATCCCCCAGGGACGCTGAGCTTCAATCTCCTCTCCCCGGCAACGGCGCCAATTATGTTAGCACTCCAAGAAACTCTCCTAGGTTGTAGCTCGGAGATGCCTGGTAACATATAAATCTTCAATATTGTTCTCTGAAATATTGGAATGGATTGGGGTTTGGATCAAGTCAGATCACTATTTCAACTCTATTTTCACTCAAGACATGCATGAACACCCTTAGCTTGACAAGGCTTTCGACCACTAATGCTCAATAGTTTATAGATTTAATGAATAGATGGAGAATCCTGACTGTACCAGTAGATACATACATAAACACATATGAATGGCTAGCTATAGAAAGTAAATGAAGCTTACGAATCTAATTTATCAATGCAGAGATAAGATGACAGTTATCTGGCATTAGAAACAGAAGAAAACATGAATAACCTATTCAAGTGCAAGCTTAGAACAGAGGAGAAGATGGCAATTGAACATATAATAGCAAAAGAAGCTTGTATTACTGGAATGAAGATGAGACGTTGGGAGGAACAGAGTATCCGCAGTTTCCAAAAGTTGAACCCGACTTACTTCAAACTTTCGGCCATTTATAGGCTTTTTACAATACTCTCGAACTCTCTGAGGCTCGAGATGTCTTAATCTATCCCCTCAGTCTTCTAACTACTTGATGTCGTAACTAAACAAACATGAGCTCAGAGAGCTCTGTTTCTAACAAACACGGTAATCAAATTCTAGTAATTTCGCCGCGTTGTCAAGTGGTTCACTCGTGCCAGCGATGTTCCATGATCATTTATGTTGGTTCAGCTGCATCATGCTGTTGTTTTTTCCCTTTTCGGCCATGCATTCTATTATTTGAGTTCACTGTTTGACTGTCAAAAAAACTGACAAAGCCAACAAATTTCCTCTCTAGGTGACTGGTCGGAAGTCAGCTACGGGGGCCGTTGGATGGTGTGGATCAACAGTGGGGATTTTGGTCAGGCGGCGAAGATCAATTTGATCGGAGATCGGAGAATGGAAAGCACAGCGAAAAGGAGATGAACCAAGAGCAGACCGCCGATATTTATGAGCGCGGGTGTATAATTTTTTAAGTCTGGCTTATGGTTCGGCTGCGGGTTTTCCCGTGTTTCCTTTGTATTGCAATAATTGTATGGTCCTGGGTTTTTAAAGGCTTATGGCCAAAGCGGAGCAAGTGGAAACATGGACCATCGGAGCTAAAACAAGGGACATTTCCGTTAAAATAGCATAACTTCACCTTAGGGCTAACAGGAACAAAAAAAAGAAAGATTATGAATTGAAGAGGAGAAATTTATGTTAGGTACGCTAAAGCTTGAAAGTCAATTACCATTCTGAATATTTTTCCTTTTAGAGTTTTCTATGACCAAGACTATCTTGTTGATTGAAGGAACATCTTGAAAGGTAGCAAAAAAAAAGATAATTTGTCATTCTCTGAACTGTTCTTGAAAGTTGATTTGTTTGGTTTAAATTTATGTTTATTCTACTTTAGAAATTATGATAAGTTCAATGTCGATTAGTTTGAATTTTGCAAAATTTAATGATATTTGGCGATAAAGTGATCCAGTGAAGACTTGTATTTATTTCTTTCTTTAGGCACCTAATTGCCATTGTATGATTATTTTACATATTGCGTCTAAGGATCTTCTCTAATCTTGACTCTCACAAGGATCTGAAAAGACAGATTCTTAATTGAAACTTGTGATGGCTTTATATATGTATACTTGTTGATTTCTTTCAGATTTGGATTATTGGGCATTTGAGTTGTCGTTGATTCATTTCATATATACTTTGAGCATAATTATTGTTCTATTACATTCATTTACTCTTTTAGTTGTTTTTTGCTTTTTTATAATATATATATATATATATATATATAAAGTAAAAAGTGATTTCCAAATTTCAAGACCAAAATCTTAAATCTGTTTCTATATTAACAAAGCTTTAAACCCAAGCTAACAATCCTATCTATCTCGCTTAGCCTTATGAGATTCACAAGTGTTGTGCAAGAACCATCGAAAGAACTTGTCATTTACACGCAATATATTTATATGCTCCATTTGAGTTAGCTTTTTCTATCAAAGTAGCATTCAAGTCATAGGATCCGAAGTATTGGTATAATTTCAACCTTTATAAAACAATTGTTACAATGGATTTGAGTTAGGATTTTGATTTACGGATTCATCACTCCTCTTCGAGCCAAGGCCCACTTAGGGAAGTGTATCAATGAATGTACTTGCCATGTATATTTTCATGTTGCATTATATTCAGCAATTGCATTTTCCAACATCAAAGTTTCATTTGGTGTCTACTTTCAGTGGTACTTATTTTCCTTCTAGTTTTGTTATGATTTAAATTTCCCCTACACTATTTGAGTTTCAACCATTGTTTAATAAATAGTTAGATTTTATTTATTATTTGTTTCAAATAGTTGCTATTGAATGAATTATTCAACAAGTACACAATGAATAATTGATTTTTAAAGTTCATGAGTAGTTAGTTGTCCTAATTGGCTTGCATTATAGACTACACAAAGTCCAATAAAAGTTAATGTAGCACATCTTGGTAGCTAGGAACCTTCTAATGACATAAGCTGTGTGCAACACCTCAAAGCTAACACACCCAAATTGATAAGTTGAAGTGAACTCATATGATTCAACAACAATTATATTATTGTAATTTTGTGGCTTATCACCAAGAGCTTTAAAAAGTGCGGCTAACAAATAGATCAAAGTTTATAAGTCAAAAAATATAAGGAATTAACACCTTCAAAGGAGGTATAAGCTCTCAACATAAACCTTGAAAGGCCAAACCATAAAATACAATAAACGATCCCTAGAAATGACAAAGCCGTTTCTGCCATAGACAAAGTTCAGCCAAAAACTTAGGCAGCATAAGATATCACTAGACAAAATCCATGCTTTATTAGAGAAACCAAATTCCCCTCCCCCAAAAACGAATCAGCAAAAATTTATATGTCACTCTTGTAGAAACCCACCCGATGCCCCTTCCAGCCTCAACAAGGACTGCACTTCATATATTATGCTGCTACTTAGCAATCTGTCTAAAAGTATAGATAGGTGATGGCGAATCTTCTTGTACTCTGTTTTTCATATATATATATATTTGTGTTTTCAAGACACTTCTGGCTGAGAACATGGGGCTTGCAATGAATGGAGACACAACATTGAGTAAAATTTTATAGAAATATAAGTGGGTGCCCATAGAAACATTTTCTTATAAAAATCCAAGTCTAGAATTATTTAAATTTTGAGAGCCTTGGCCCATAACCACGAGTATCATTGATTCAAAATATATACACGAGTTTGACACCACCTCCAAATCCATGCTTCTTGTAAAATCAATTAACCACATTTGAGGCCTGGCAAAGATAAGCACACGAGTGTATTTTTTAAATGTGCCATACTCACTTGACAAAAAGTGTCCATTGTATATCTATTTGTGTTAATTTACTATAGTATTAAGATACACTCGAGCATTAAGATTGTCAATAGTTTCCTACTTTCCATATACTTCCAATCAAGACCAAATCCATGTAACCCTCTGAAGATTATTCTCCCAGTTTACATATGCTTCCACTAAAATGAAGTCCATGCAAATTTTTGTGTCACGCTTCGAATTATTCCTCTAAAGGTTGAAATTTACATTTTACCTTGGCACCATTTAGCGGTGTACTTACATCACTACAAATCATGGGATCCGGAGACTACATCAGAATTGCAGATAGGAACCCAGAACGATGCATTCTAGCACCGGCTAGATTCGACAAGGTCTTTCTATCTCTAGATAGCTGATAAATACATACAACATACAAAAGGACTCGACAAGGCAACTTCTACTGTGAGTTCCAAAAACTCTTGCCCCATACACAACCTGAATGAAAATAGACTATTACCACCGCCTCACTAAAGACGACAGAAGCTGCAAAACAACAAATTTGTAGTGTCATTCTTAAAGGTAAATAGTGCAACAACAAAAACTCATCCGCCATGACTACAGAGACTGCCAAATACTCTAAAGCTTGAATGCAGGTCAGAAGGCATAGATATGGTGCATCTTGTAACCCCCACAAAATGGAATAAAAGTCTATTAACGGAAAGGAGAATAAAACCTGGAAGGCACGTTTACCTCAAAAAGTTCTAGCGGGCTGCCTTTCTTGTAAATCTCTCGTTTCTTTCTGCTCTGCTCATCATTAGGAAACAGAGCAGTGAACACTGCTCTCCATCCAACAAGCAAAACAAAAGTACCACCCAATGAGACCAATATAAATGCTGATGCCGGAAAATGACCAGCTTGAACTCCTCTGATGGCCAGCCCTAGCTATTACAGCACAACAGCAATTCAATAAGAAGCCTCAACAAGCATTGTAATATTAGAGGAATGCAAAGACATGAGGGTTGCCCGAATTGTTTCTAGAATGCAATTAAAAGTATATATCAATAGGACTATGTTCCACGTTGGGACTCGATGTTTTAGAGGGAAATTATTGCAAAGTCTTACAAATCAAAGAAGTCAGTATCTTATTACTTCAGAAGTTCTCCTTCACAGTTCTATACATTACCTAAGTCGTAGGAAAACGGGGAAATGATATGGGCACAAAACAGCAATCCAAACACTCACATAAAAGAACAGAAAACTCAAGAGATGAAGCATTCGGTAGAGGAGATTGTTCTAATGTACACATATGGTGCACTATTCATTATATTCTCTATTTATAGAGGTACAAAATTAGTCGATAGTGATCATCTTTGACCAAGTCTCCTAGGGTTACAAGTAACATCTGCATATTAAGGTGGGTGATCCAGTGTGACCAAGCATCCTATGAATTATGTACAACAAAATGGGGAAAATAAAGTGAAAAGGTGCAAATTATAGATATAACATACAGCCAAAATAAGTTCACTAAGAACCTACATGGTTCATGAATTCCTCCCAGCATTATCGTTGACTTCTGTTGATATTCAACAGACAACATAGGTTGTAGGATCTATATGTTTCCTGGAATGTCCCAGTAGAGTACTTTGAGGCAAACCTTTGTTGAATTGTGAACTTGTGCAACCACGGGCCTTTGGCTAGAAGAAGAAATGTCCTTCCTGAAGATTCGTGCTTACCATGCACTCTTGAAGGGTAGGAGCATAAGTTACAACTTGCAGATCCAGGGAAGGGAATCTTGAAAACAGGGTTACTGAGAAGATGCAATGTCATTTGTTTCAGAGATGAAATGAGCACAATATAAATGAGATGTGGACACAGTAATGGAGTGGCACCTCCCTATTGAAGTCTAAACCCTGTGGGAGAGGTTGTGGCAGGTCAGGAGACAAGAGCACCAAAATAGAACAAAAAGTTCTAACTTGTGGTGGTTGACTTGTTTGATAACTCACCACCCAAAATGAGGTGGAGAAGATGTGATCCAATAGCTTTTACCATCCTTGTAAACTCTGTAGGCATTGTAAAAGTTAAAACCCATCATATTAAGACCTTTTGTCTAATTGGTAGGACTTGCCAAGAAGCATGTCAACACAATTTAGTGGTATAAGATCACAGTGAATTGTACCAATGAAAAGCTTAATCGAAAAAGTGACAGAACACTTACATGCGATAGGTGTGAGAAAGCCCGCTTACTTTACCCATCCAAGATGATATGGTTGTGGAAGCAACGTTGTAGTGAACTAGAGCAAGTCAACCAAGAAACTAAATTCTTTTGGTTGCCATTGTCCACAATGAGTTGTCTGCATGTTTGCTCAACTTGGAGAGTGTGAGTGAAGAGATATTCTTGCTGAAGATCAGAATAATCCTTAGCTAGGAGGACCAACAAAGACTGGAGAAATGGATGTGTTAAATTGGCAACTAGGGCCAAACTCCATGTGGGTCGGCTTATTTATGGCAGCTGATATTTTTATTGGATCCCTCTCGTCGAGAGGTGTA
>APFE030271200.1:0-12371 GCA_000404065.3 Pinus taeda | reverse complement strand
TGTCCCTGGCTCGCGCCATATCTTGTGTCCTCTTGTCTTGGCTTGTCTTCTGCATTTTGTATTTATGTTCTATCTGCAATTTATCGTAATGCTGATGTGATTGCTAACTGTGAAAATTTAAATAAATTGCTCTAGCATAGAACATACCTAAACTTAACAGGATGTTGCAGAAGACTCAAGTTCATCTAGCCCATCCCTAGCTGCAAGTTCTTTGATCCCTGTTGCAATTCAACAAGAAGAACTTTGGCCTTTTTGGGCTACAAGCCACAACATCCATCATCCAAATGTCCGTACCACTTGTGATAAAAACAGTGTTTGTGTTTCCCTTGGCTGATGAGATTAGCTATGTCTAGAAAAAAGCCACTGGTGGTTGTGAGAGCATGCCAATAAAATCTCTTTATTTGCGAGTGTCGCAATCATTGTTGGCCAAGTTGATTAGCCTTAGCTTAGGTTGTCAAAGCTAGTTGAAAGACATGATCCAATGAAGAGATAGACAAAAGTTCAAGTTCTGTTCTGGTGTGAGGAAGCAAACTAGAAATGAACATGACATGGAAGGTATCCAACAGGAACCTTTTAGGAAGGTCACCCACTGTAACCTCAGCAATATGTCCTCTCACTTTAGCCTGGCTTTCCTCTGACTTAAGGGAGGCTTCCATGCTAAGATCACTAAGGCTTAATCAAAGGAGCACAAGGTAATTTCAATGATAGCCTCAATGAAACAATTTTTCAGATATTTTTTAAGGTTTCCTGTAAAAAGGAAAAAATGTGATGGAGGGGTATGAAATTTGAATATCAGTGTGAATATCCTTCTAGGGCTCTAGAGTCGAGAGGAATCAAGTGGCAAGATGAGATCAAGAGAAATACCCTCTTAGGCCAATTATCCAGTTTTTGTGAATTAGGGCAAGAGGTTAGAACCCAATAGTTAAATTAACCCCTTGACTAATCAAGGAAAATAATGAAATCGTGGCCTCGTTAGAAGGGATCCCTCCAAGGGGAAAGCCTTTAACCACAATATCGACTATGGAATTAAATTAAATCAAAACCCTTACTGAGGAACTTTAGAGTATAGCTTGTTACGACTCAAACTAGCAGGGTTGGAAACATCCAACCAAGTCTGCTATTAGTAAGCACTATTAAGAATATATCTAATGTCACCTCAGTGTATTCCTCTTACTTTAGGCCAACTCCCACTGAATGCCACAGGTGGTATCCCTACACACAACTCGACCAAAGAAATAATAGACCAATGCCTTGGTGAAGTATATGGAAGAGGTAGGAGTTATGTTAAAATTTGGGTACGAGAGGACAAGTGGTTCCCTAAGGCTTTGATCTTTGGCCTAGGGAAAAGTGTTCAAATTTATTTTTTACTTTTCTCCTAAAGTGACTTTATAAGTGGTAAAGTCAATTTAATTTAAAAGTGACTTTATAAGTGGTAAAGTTACATTCTAATTTAAAAGTGACTTTATAAGTGGTAAAGTTACATTTTAATTTAAAGGTGACTTCATTAAAGTCAATGAAGAATTAGAAAGTGAAAAAGTGACTATGGAAATAAAAGGCTAAGTGGGTTTTTATTTAAGTGGGTGAATTAAAAAATAGAAAGTGCGCATTAAATGCACATTCATTCTCATCCCTAAATCTAAATAAATCTCAGCTATTAGATCTTAGGGTAACCCAAAAGGTCATTTAGAGAGTAAAAGGAGAAGAGCAGTGAAAAGATAAATTTATTCTTTCATGAGCATTTGAAAGAAAGAGGAGAGAACAAGGAGAAAATTTCTGAGCAGTGAGGAAGTGAAGGAGAGAGTAGCAAAAAGAAATTTCAGCAAGTCTGGGCAGCAGCATTTATTGGCACCCATCCCAAGGCAAAACTGTACAACAGGAGAAAGGCACAGATATCGAGAAAGAGGGATAGCATAGAAATCAAGGAAGAGAGACAGCAGCAAGGGCACAAATTTCTAGGTAGATTTGGGCAAGAATTTCGAGGCAGTGGTACTGCTGAAATCTATATGGTCCATACAATCCGTACAGCAAGTTCTGGGCACGTTTTTCGAGGCAAGCCGTACAGCATTTAATGTTGTTTTTAGATGGAAAATTTATGTTTTGGTTGTTTTCTGATTGGCACGATTTTCTAAGAAAAATGCAAGCACAGAAATTGAGATAAGTTTTAATTTGTGGTTGCTGGAATTTTTACTGTGTACTTTGGTTTCTCTATAAAAGCATTTTCATAAATAAAGATCTCTCACACTGGTTTTGCCCAAGAGTTATAGTGGGTTTTTCCAGGGCCACATTGACCAAAAATCACAGTTATTTTCTGTGTGTGGCTGTCATAATTTTGCTCTGTTTTATTTCTGCAATTTCAGCAGTTGTGAAATCTCTAAATTTGTGTTTTCAGAAAAATATTGTAATATCCAGATTTTAGAATTTTTATCATGCTTGGATTTAAAACTAAATGCATGTAGTGATAAGAAAAACTAATAACCGGAGTGGGGGTTGAAATTTCTTCATGGTATTAGAGCTTGGTTTGCTGAAAAGTGCAGTTTGGGACAGCAAGCTGATTTTTACACAGAAAACAGACACCTTTACCATAGATTTGAAAATTTCAGTTTGGTAGAACAGTGAAACATGTCTTTGGGTTTGAGAGTTGAAGACAAGTTGGATGGGCAAAACAACTACAGTGCATGAAAGGAGAGAATCTGGAGCATCTTTGAAGAATCAGAAGTCTGGGGCATTATGGTAAATACCACACAGAACCCAGTAATAGTACCTACTAACCCTGTAAAGTTGGCAGAGTTTAACAAAAAGAATGCTAAGGCAAAAAGATTGATTCTGAAAGGAATCAAAGATCATGTCATTCCTCATATGAGAGGAAAGACTGACGCACATGAGATGTGGACAACGTTGACCATTCTTTACCAGAGCTCAAATGAAAACAAAAAAAATGGTCCTAAAGGAGAAATTGAAGGCCATTAAAATAGCTAAGACTGATAGTGTTATAGCATACCTCACAAAGATCACTTCAGTGAGAGATGAGTTGGCAGCCGTAGGTGAGATCATTGCACCCACTAAGTTGGTGAGGATTGCATTGAATGGTCTTCCCAAGGCTTGGGAAAATTTTGTGGATGGCATTGTTAGACGGGAAAACCTTCCTGATTGGGAGAGGTTGTGGGATGATTGCATTCAGGATGAGATCAGAAATAACCATCTTGGGGCAACCAAATAGGTGGAGGAGGATGACAATGTGGCATTGTTAGCAAGAGGCAAGAAGGGCAAAGCAAAGAAGCAAGCTTCCAACAGTAGAGGCAAAGGCAAAGGTAAAGGCAAACAACAGAACAAGGAGAAGGACTATTCCAAAGTCAAATGTTGGAATTGTCAAAAGTTGGGACACTATGTTGTTGAGTGTCTGGAGAAGAAGAACAGAAATGGAAAGACAAACCCATGGCAGCTTCTGCAAAGATAGAGAGCTTCTCAGAGAGCTTTGATCGAGAGTTTGGGTTCATAGCTTGTGAGGCCACTAGTGTAGGATTGCCTGCCATACAGGTTCAGAGGGAGTGTGCATTCCCCACTACTAGCAGAGCATCTTCTAGCATTTGGTATGTTGACAATGGCGCTTCCCGCCACATGACAGGAGTCAGAGAGTACTTCTCAAAGCTTTCAGAGGTTGACACTGATATGGAGGTAGTACTTGGAGATGACAGCATTGTTAGAGCAGTCGGTGTGGGGACATTGACATTTGATAGGGGACCCAAACCTCCCTTGAAAGTGTTAGATGTTCTATATGTGTCTGGAATGAAGAAGAGCCTGATATCCATCTCAACATTTGAGAACAGAAGGTATGATGTGTTGTTCAGGAGAGGGCAGGTGCTTATATATCCTAGGGTGTTAATTTTTGGTATGTTCTATGCTAGAGCAATTTATTTAAATTTTCGCAATTAGCAATCACATCAGCGTTAAGATAAACTGCAGATAGAACACAAATATAAATCGCAAAAGACAAGCCAAGACAAGAGGACACAAGATGTGGTGCTAGCCAGGGACAAACCCCACAATGTGTGGGGAAACTCTTGATCAATTCTTCTTTTATGTTCTTCAAAGTTCAACAGAGAAAGCGAGAGAGAAACAGAGATAGTACATTTACAACAGAAGTCAACACTTTGACTTATCTAGATCTAGCATAGATCATTTCGTATAACGATAAGATTAGTTGAAGACATTCTGCTTTAACTGATTCTCCAAGGTGACTCCTTCACCTATCATCGTGTTGCATCTCGTCCATTTGTTGCACCCTACCGTGTAGCACCATCTTGCTGCATCGTGCATCATCATGCTACTCATGATCTCATACATCACGCAAACCATACATCATGTTGTCCATAATCTGCATCATGCTGCCCATACATCATGTTGTCCATGCTAATATGCATCATCATCATGTTGCTGTCCTTACAGATGTGTATTATCATTATGTTGGTGCCTTAGTAGATGTGCTTCATCATCATGTTGTTGTCCATCATGTCCATGTTCTCATTCAACTTCATGTTGCCCATGTATCATGTAGCTCCTTGCTAATGTGCATTATCATCATTATGCTACCCCTGCTAATGTGCATGATTATCACGTTGCCCTTGCCTTCATCATGATTATCATGCTGCCCTTGTCATAATACACTGAGTTCTATATCTCAGGATGTTGTGTGTAACATAGTCCCTTCATCCAAGATTTTCATCTTCAGATCACTATTGTATTACACTGTCCAATATGCTCAGAAACATTGCTTCTTTCATAGACAGCCTTGGATTTACCACGTTGTCACCTACAGCTTTGTATTACTGCGGCTTTACTTCCTTGCCGTTTATGACCTGCGTATTAGGCTACAGGTTAGCGTATATATGTTTCATTTACCTGTGCATATATATATATGTGTATCGTGCTGCATAGGTTATCTCAATGACCAGCGTATATATATTGCTAGTTCATTGCCTGGGCATATATAGGTATTGTCATTGCCTTCATCACTGCGTGATATTCATGACAGCGTATCTATGTTTTATTGAATACATAGGGTACCACTGTTTCATTGACCACCGAATAGTGTCTATGTCCCATTGACCTGCATATGGGTGCTTCATGAAGATCGTAGCTAGGTCCTTAGATAACTGCGACTGTGGTTATGACTGTGGCTAGGTCTTCAACGAGCAACGTATATACTTTGACTGCGACTAGGTCTCCACGCTGAGGCCGACCTTAACAATTTGTGCATGAGAGAGAATAAATTCAAAATTCCACTTCTGTTTGTCCGAATGAGATGTGGTCTTTATATCAAATTTGGACCTCTCAAAAAGAGGAATCCAATGCAATAATCATCTTCATCATATGAGCTATCCCAAGGTGGAGTTTGGCCCTAGTAGCCAATTTTAACAGAAACCCAAGACCAAGCTACATTCAAGCCATTGTCATCTTCTCGATCGAAGTTCTGAGCCTACTTCGTGTTTAAGAGTCATCTTACAAATTTGAAGCAGTCCTTACAATAGTATCAAGCAGATTCAAATTGACGGCCTAATTGGAAGGCTAGAAGGAGTCACTTCAGTAGGAGCGGGAACCTCCTATTATTTTGGGCATAAGTATACTTCAAAAGGACATAAGTTGGATCTTCAAGAAAAGGAGTTGAGACTCCTATTTTGATTTTGCGCATTAAGGAGACCTAGATTGTATTGGTTGAAGGCACATTAGGCCTCTCATCAAACTACAGCCACCTTATAATTTGCTAACTTGTGTACAAGCCAAGAGCCTATGGTATGAGATCCACGAAGGTGTGAAGGTTTTGTGCAAGCATAGCTATGGTGATGAGATTGGCATACATATACTTGATCTGAGCCTAGACAATAGAAAGACGACCTTGTGACATCTATTATGAGCATATATATATGTATTATTTAAAGTCTAAACAGTATTTCTCCTCAAAGGCACACTCACACTTATACATTGTGTTGAAGATCTCTCCTACAGCAAGGACTTGCAAATGTGTAAAGTCCAATCCTGAGCAACATTTATGAATTGATTGTATCAATGTTTTTGACGAAGTATGAACCAGAAGGTCGTCTCATATCTTCATAGCAGCATTCGAAGTCTATCCTTCTATCGCCTAAACACTGTCAAGGAAAGCTACAGACAATGAAAGAGATCATCTTGCATTGATAGGGATAAGTCCTTGTCTCAAGAAGACTGCAGAGCAAGGATAATTGTAAAAATATCTAGACAATATATTATTTCTAGTAGATCCTATTGGTTGCACAACAGTAAGAGGTTTGGAATTCTATAGTGTTATAGCATTGTGTCCTTGATTGATACCCATCGTGAAGTCCTGTAGCAGAACAACAGCATTATTGCTTGATTTGAGCAATTGTCATAATGAAATGAAGAAGGACCTTCTAAAGTTAATGAACCTAGAGACTATTATGAAAAATCGAGAAGTTGGTATATGCAGTAAAGAACACCATGAGTTGATGTACACTTGCATCCAGAGGAGCAGGCCCCTTATAGCAGCCACTATGACAGAGGTATGTTATCATAAGGTATGTATGGCATCTTCATTTATTAAGGGTCTAACATGAAATGTTGCAGGGTTGGTTGATTGTATGGTTCTACAATTTCTTTGAAAAACCCTAGATGGTACATAAGAAACCCTAGTTATTTGGAAACCCTAACCCTGATTTGCTTGCTCCCTCATAGAAACCTTAACTGTTGGTCTTTAGAGCATATGACAATATGAATAAATAAGGATAATTAGCATTTGTAAACCCTACGATTCCATCCTCTAGGATTCCATGGAAACCCTAGATTGTCAAGATTGACACCATGCTTTTGTTATTGTATATTTTGCTTGGTTGTGTTTGTCAATAAATGTTGCAGGTGCATCATGAAGAAAGAAAAGGAACATTTTATGGCAAGCATGATGAGAGGAGGGAACTCTAAGGACCTTGTAAATGGTAAACTTGGTAATCAAGTTGGATTCTTGGGCACTCCGATATAAAGATTCGTGTGAAGATCAGCCATGAGAATATGGATGCCTAGTGAAGAAAATCGTCTAGAAGAATATGTTATACGAAAGCCTGATGCATTGATAACAGTGATCTAGCACATGATGGTAAAGAAGTTCATGCAGCCAATAATTGGAGAAGGTCATTCAAGAATCCTCCATTGATTCATGAGAAGATCTCTTCACCTGGTAAACAAAGGACCATGATGATATTGCAGACATTTTGTTAAAATGGGCAACTAGGGCCAAATCCCACTTTGGACAGCTCCTTTGAGAAAGATAAATGTGACATTGAATTCCTATTTTCGAGAGGACCAAAATCAACCTAAAGAACACCAAATTTGGATAAGGAAAAATATTTATTTATTTAAAAGATATTCTACAAGTCATGACTTTATTAAGGCGGAAAATTGAAAATTTGAAATTCAAATTTGCCTCCATGTATCAAGGTTGGCTTCACCTCCATGAGAACAAATTGTTATGTATTGCTATATAGGTGTCCTCCATTCTCATTGAGACACATCAAATTCATGTTCTTCTATCTCTGAAATGACCGAAGGAAGGTATCTCCAACGAAGGATGAAGGGCTTGTTTGGAGTCATGTCAGGGTTGGTTGATGGGCCGAGTCCCTTTAGAAGAAGGTTGAGTCTCTTAGATCAAGTCTGAGCTTATGCAAGAACTGCTTTTGGGCATCTCTCTCCTATTGTAAGTCTGAACTATTCCTAAAGATGACCGTAGAGCTAAAGTCTTCTGGGTGTACTTTCATGGTGTGAAATCTCTCTCATAGATGGGTCGTAGCTTCTAGTAGCCTTTCTCAAGCAGGCTGCAGATCTCTTCTTGCAAATCCGTGGACTGAAAGGGTTAGTTTCTGTTCAGATAGGCAGCAACCCTAATTTGGTGAACGCAAGTATTCGTGGAGGCTAGCTTGGGGTTGGATTGAGCCCAGATGTGTGACAAGAAGAAGATAGATTATCCTGCAGGGAGACCGCAACTATAGAAGTCTGATTTGAATGGCTTTGTGAGGACTAAAACTGTGTCGCAAGCCCTAACCAGGAGCAGCATCCAAACAGTAGTGAATTTACAGCACTCGTAATAGTCAGTTGTCTCGATTGGACAGATCCTTACAGATTCTTGATGACCTGTTAGTAGCCCTAGCAAGGACAAGGTCCTTCTACTGTTTGTGACCAGATTAAGAGGGTACGTCTTGACTGTGCACCATAACTACAACTGTAATGGAAGGCAGTGTTAATGGACCTCCTAATTGGCAAGCCAATCTAGACCTTTTAATTATTGTACTCTCTCTCTCTCTCGCTCTGCTGAAGCATTTTGATTATAATAATAAGAAGAGTTGATCAAGGGTTTTCCCTGGCTTATGCCATATCCTTGTGTTCTCTTGTCTTGGCTTGTCTTCTGATTCGATCGTATATGTTCTGTCTTAAGTTGCTATCAATGTGAAAATGATTCAATGCTAATGAAAGTGAAAATGGACTAACAAATGGGCTTTGAAGTATCTATCTTAAGCAAGAACATGTTAACCCAAAATTAACACAACTCTATCAGATTTGGGGCAAGCTTCCTAGAAGTTTGTTGATACAGTTGCAGCATGATGAAGTCCCATCCTCAAGATAGGGAGCAGTTTGAAGAAAGTTATAGATGACCAATTGAAGTAAGAGGTACGAGTGTTTTTAAAATTCTTCTTTGACTTAGTTAACTTATGTTTTTAGCATGCAAGAAGAGCAAGATACAAAAATATGCCTAGTTGCATCAACGTGTTTTGAATTTGTTTAGGTCCTTTCGGTTGAAGAAAAGCTGGTAATCAACATCCGATATGATACGAAAAAGATTGTCGACTTTAGAGGAAGCTACAAAATCCCTGACAAAATGACCTGATGTAAAGATGACTCTTCCTGTTGATTGAATAAGGATACTAATGAAGACAAGGCATGACATGCTAAAAAGAAGCTATTATAATTCGATGACTCTGATGGTTCGATATAGTTCTGCTACTAAAATAAGATTCTTTGTAGGAAGATTTAGTAACACACTGATATGATATGATTGAGATTCGATTGCAAAAATTCAGTGGATGACTTTGGCAGTCTAAGTCCAAAGGATATATATCACTGGTAGGAAAGGTAGCAGGTTGCATATGGTTCAATAATCATGTCTTGGTAGATCACTTTCCCGATGCTCAGAAGGAGCTATATTCAAATGCCATACTGACTTGTTCAAGAATATGCAGCAGATAAAGATTGATGATATGGAAAGTGATGACTTGTCCCTACGAGAAGTTGTGAAAGAAGATGGCTCCACGATGTGCATATAAGTTAATGACGCAGAAGAAGGAAGCCTACAAGTAGTTGATGGTACCATGATCTCCATGGAAGAATAGACAGCTAATATTGGAAGCAAGTCCCTAGTTAAGAGGGAGCTTGGATATATTCCTTTCATGTGTAAAGGGATGAGTAGAACCTCTGTGGTTAAGAGGGGGAGATAGACTGGCACAAACAAGCTCATATATTCAGCAAATTCATATTTATTATTATTAAACATATAGAAGATGACTACAACTTGTGGGAGGCCCCTGGCCTTATACTGCCTTGGGTGCCTCTTGGTGAATGGGCATGATCAATGCCTAATACCTACTAATTAATTAATTTTGTATATAACATTGCCTTCCTCCCAAAAAAATGCTTTGTCCTCAAAGCATACGTAACGACGGATGTTGTTGACAAAATGCTTCAGTCTCCCAAAAAGCTTCTTCTTTTGGTAAATCCTTCCACTTGATCAAATATTCCTTGATTACACGAGATCGAAGCTTCTTTTCTCTGGTGGATATGATACCTTCTCGTTCTAAAATGACCCTTCCTTCCTCATCTAAGGATGGAAGCATTGTTTGTGTTGATTGATAGTCGCCCAGTGCCCTTTTAAGTCAGGATACATGGAAGACGTTGTGAACACGACTTTTATCTGAAAGGCTTAAACTATATGCAACTTGGCTGATCTTTTTGTTGATCTGGTACGATCCATAGAACATCAGTGCCAATTTATTTTTTCCTTTGTTTCAAGGACAACTGTTTGTATGGCTGGAGCTTGACAAATACCCATTCTCCATCTTCAAGTTCTCTCTTGGTTCTGTTTTGGTCAGCTTGTTGCTTCATAGGTTTCTTGCATTATTTAAATTTTCTTCTAGGGTTTGGACGATTTTTTGGGTTTCTTCTAGTTGGTTTTTAGCAACTGGTAGTCTGGATGGTAGCTAGATCCTTCCATTTCGGAGGTTCCTACCCATACAAGGCTTGGAATGGAGTCATTTTTGCTGACGTATGATAAGTAGAATTATACCACCATTCAGCGAGATGCAACCACTGAGCCCACTTATTTTGTTTTTCTGTAGCGTAACAACGTAGGTAGGCTTCCAAACATTTATTGACAACCTTCGTTTGTCCATCTGTTTGAGGGTGGTTAGCAGAACTCATATTTAGGTTCCTATATGGTTGAACAATTCTTTCCAGAAATTACCCTTAAATTTGGCATCTCTATCACTCACACTGACTTTCGAAAAACCATGTAATTTATAAATATTTTTGCAAAATATCTCAACGATTTGTTTAACTGAGTCTGATTTCTTCATTGCAATAAAGTGAGCATATTTGGTGAGTCTATTGACTACTACGAAAACCTTATCCTTGCCATCAGATACAGGTAATCCCTCAATAGAGTCCATTGATATTTCTTCCCATTTCTGATTCGAAATATTTAAAAGGTGAAGTAATCTAGGTGTCATAATATTTTCACTTTTATTTCTTTGACATCTGCCACATTCTGCTACATATTTCTGAATATCGCGACTCATCCCCTTCCAAAAGAATGATTGACGTGCATTGTAGTAAGTTTTAAAGAATCCTACATGTCCGGCTGACAATGGATCATGTGACTCCTTGAGTATCTTGGATTTAAACTTGGAGTTTGAATTCAGATAGATTCTTCCTTTGTACCATAGAATATTGTTCTTCCATTCAAATTTTGAGTTGTCTGGAAGGTTATTGATTATCGCAGTTATTTATGGATCATTGGCATACTCACTTCGAATCTCATTAAGCCATTCAGGAACAACAATCGAGACTGCAAGTAATGTTGGTTCTTCGTCCTTCCTAGACAAGGCATCTGCTACTACATTCTCTTTGTAGGAATTTACAGGGTAAGTTCCTCAGAAAGAACACCAAAAGGACACCGCTCACAACCAAATCTCAAATCAATAAACCAGTATTTTTGACGTGGTTAAAACCCTCAAAGAGGGAAACAGTCCACGCCCTGAGCCAACGTGGCCACTTCAGGCAATTTATTAATCAAAGAATGAAAATTTACATAAGCTTTCTCTCATAGACGGATTACCCGAACAATGACCCTCAATGCGCTTTAAATAGAACTCATGGACCAATCAGGTGTCAAGCCACGGATCAAGTGTCGGTAATACCGAGGAGAGAGTGAACCGTCGGATCACTACATATCGTGACCGTCGGATTGTAAGTTACAAAATGTACAACGGTAAAGAAACACACTTTACCTAACTCTAACCTAACTCTATACTAGACCAAGTTGAACTTAACTATTCCTATGTGTCGGAATATCCTAACATCCCCCCTTAAGAACAACTTGGGATAGGATTGAAGGATTTACAAATATGACACAATAGGAGAAGGAAGGAGGAACTAGAGCCTATCCCCCCTTAGTGACAACTTCCTGAAATCCAAGCATATATCGAAGTTTAGTGAACTTCGCCTCTGTGAGAGCCTTGTGAAGATGTCGGCAACCTGATCATCTGTTGAACAATATTGCACTTCAAGAACATGGTCATGAATGAGCTTTCTGATGAAGTGCATGTGAAGTTCAATGTGTTTGCTGCGCTGATGCTGAACTGGATCTTTGCAAAGCTGAATGGCACTTTGATTATCACACCAAAGTGTAGTCGGATGCTGCTGCTTAAAGCCAAATTCTGATAGGATCTGACGAAGCCACAAGGCTTCCTTACTAGCTTCCACGGCACCACGATACTCTGCTTCTGCTGACGAAAGAGAAATGGCAGCCTGTTTCCTACAAGCCCATGTAATAGGTCCTGAACCAAGAGTGAAGACATAACCGGCAGTAGACTTCCGATCATCAGGGTCACCAGCCCAATCAGAATCAGTGAAACCAAACTAATAGAGGAGCTGCTTTGGCACTGTAATGAATCCCAAACTGTACTGTACCTCGAACATAACGAAGTGTTCTTTTAGCTTCTTTCCAATGACTTTCACGGGGGTTTTGCATAAAACGAGCAACAAGGCCAACAGCAAAGGAAAGG